>CAMOHE010052106.1:807-41977 GCA_946598075.1 Artocarpus hirsutus
TATAACTTAGTTTACAACTAGTTCCAAAATAACTTAATATAAAGAGCAAGCGGAAACATAACAGTGGCAGCATCCATTCCCTATCTGCACATAGCCCACACCTCCACCGTCAACTCATAAGTAAATTTATTTTGATGAAATAACTAAGTGAGCTTATGCCCAATAAGTCCAAACATAGCCCACATGCAACATTCACTAATATGCATGATCCACTTCTGCTTTCTGATGAATATTCTTTATCCTTGTCATGTCTTGTCTTTAACTAGGGCCCCAGTGCTTGTACCATATGTGCACATAGGTCTTCGTGACCCTGAAACCATATCATAACTTTTAACTCCCCCTTGAGTTAGGAGCTGGTATGGCACTATTCTCTATTTCTGATGGTGTATTTACCAGTTCGATTATTATGGTTATTATATCATGCATGAGGTCATATTCACATACTGAGTGCAAAAATATGAACATTCTTCTAACTGGATAGTACACATAGGTACTAATCTTTTTATATACACACAGGTACGCATATTGATATATGCACATGTATATATATTGATACATGCACAGGTATATGTATATATATATCACATTTAACACCTACTATTTCATACTATAGGTGGAGTTGGTACTTACTTGAACAGGCTGTTATATGAATCGATCTCAGTTCCCTTTTTCCTAGTCTTCTAGCATCTTGTTTGGCCAGTTACAACGTTATTAGCCAAGTTTTTCATGATTTTATCTAAGCGTCAATACAAAACGTTCATTAATTAACAAATTGGGTTGCTTAATAGCATGCAACTCCGATATCCATGGATTTTCTCTCTCTTATCTTAGTCTACCCTATCGTCTCTAACGAAGGGCGAAAATCTTACTAGTAGCCTCTTTTTCCTATTTCAAACGTTTCGGATCCATTTGGGATACTTTGTGAAAAAATGACGATTTTGCTCTCGATGGACCTGTTAAATTTCTCAAGCCCGATTTTGCTATTTTAATGAAAATTGTTGCTTATTAAGCTTTAAAACAATAACCTAGGATGTCTAGTTTTCTTATTTTGCATTAATGTCCTAGTTTAACAAAACTATACAATTTTTTCTTTTATTTGAAAATTTTGACCAGTTTACCCCTAGGACCAAAAATAATCTCTTTAAACTATAATTTTTCATTTTTCGTAAGGATCAAATTTGCTTAAGATACCATACCCAAATTTCCTTTGCAAAATGATGTTTTTGCCCTTTGAATTTTTTTTTCAATTTTAATAAATTTTGTAAAATTCATAATTCACAAACGAAGGCGATTTTCAATGAACCGTCCGCGATTCCTAACGGTTTTGTCGAGATCTACAACTTTTGTGTTTTGACTTTTTAAAATTCTCACTGTACAGGAGAGTTTTTGGCCTTTTTTTAATTCTGTTGAGAAAATAATTTTATTTGCAATTTAGTCCCTAGATAGTTTTTATAAAACCCAGCTTTAAAACAACATTTCTACCACTATAAAGGCAGGTTCAAAACCCTTCAAAACCATTTTTATGCCAAAATCACAATTCTAAAAAAAAAATTCAACCTTTATAAAATTAATTTAACCCCAAATAGAAATTTGAAACATTCATACCTCAAATTCACATCAAAACATACCATAAAATCATTTAAGCATGCCATAAACTAATCTAAATCATTACATACCATACTTGAAGAAAAACCAAAATAACCAAAAACAAAATCATCACAAACTTTGAAATTAGGGGATTAGGCTTTACCAAAGGTAGTTGATGATCTAAAGCACCTTCAACACTTGATTTCTTTGCCAATTCTCCTAAACATGTTCCATAGGAAAGAAAACCATCATTAATTTGCCCTAGAATTCCAAGGAAACCCTAAGAAAAACTTAGAAAAAGTTGGAATCCTACCTTAAAAGTTAAGAAAGTCTTGAACTAATGCTTGGTTCTATCTTGAAACTTACTTGGAATTAATTAATTCTTGTGGGATGCTTCTCTTGAACAAAATTTTGAGAGGAAGAAAACAAGGGCTGCCGAATCTTGGTGGAGAAGAGAATGAAATGGTTTCGATATTTTAAGTCCTTTTTTAAGACTTATCCAACTTTTTTTTTATGGTGAGTCACCATGGTAATCAAGTAGGTTAGTGGTGGCTAACCATGATTGGGTCACATTTCATGCTTTGGTGGCCCAATCCCAATTCATTGGGTGTCCACTTAGTGGGCCCCAAAACTTTACACAGTGTAATTTTTTACCACACAGTATTTTTCTTATACTGCTAGAGTAGAATCAGTGAAAGTCGTGTTCTTAAATAGTATAAAATCCCGTTCTCCTTTGGTTCACTTTTGAAATCTGAACACAAAATTTCTTATATCTGTGTTTTTACCTTAATAGTGTACTTACACTACGTCATACCCTTTTGACACTTTTGAGTGTTTTATCATACTTTTTTACCTTAGTTATACCCTTAATCATCCATTAATTTTTATCACAATAACATAATAAATTGTGATATAAAATTCGTTTCATATATATTTTTCACAAATTTTCAAGCATTTATGCTTTAAAAATCTGCATTTTGGCAATATCAGCCTTGCATCGGGTCCACCGTGGAATTTCCTATTGATACTACTTATTTGTACAATATCATAATTTTTATAGAAAATACAATTTATAAGGGTAAATTTTTTAATTAAACTCAATTAAATATGGAATTTTATTAATGAATTTCGCTTGTTCATTACACCACCAGTTTAACAGGCCGTTTGTAGGGGCACGATTTCAACCAGCTTTGACGGCAGGCTAAACTGTCAAGTTTGGTTGGCCAATGAGTTATGATCGATAGGCTAATCACACAGATCGGTGTGCTGGCAGAGAACTGTGGGTTTTTTTTAGAAAAGTTGTGTCCTTCGATGTAGTTTTGATTTTATTTTTTAGACAATTCTAAGAAACATGAAATTTTGTGATGACCAAAAAATTCAAGTATTTGATCTAGGCAGGATTGAAGACTTGAAGATGGATGCCACATGAAGATGGATACAATTGAAGACACAATGATGAAGAGTCGATAATATGTTTCGATTGATTTCTTGTAATCTTTAATTTCTTTTCTCTAGGATAGAACCATAATATTACGGTTGTTTATTACTTTGTTGGTGGGTTTGCATGATTGCTTTGCTTGTTTGCATTATAAAATGATTTGCCATGTATGTTGATAATATGTCATATAGAATAGGGAGTGCCACTCATTAAAAATTGTTCATGCATGTTTTAAAATAGAACCTTGGTTTTTCAAAAGATTGAGTGAGAGAAGGTTTTCAAAGAGAGGACCTACGACCTCCATCGTTAGTTCATAGGTAGCACATAGTGGTCTCGACCCCTAGGAAGGGATTTCATCATATATCAGATTAGATCTCTGAAAAGATAATTTATTTTAGCATGATCTATCACTGCATACCCTTAGGTAGCGATTATAGATCATGAATAAAATAGTTGTAATGATGGTTGTATACTCAAGTTAATTTCATTATTAACCCCCATAGGAGCTCTATTAATAAAATTAATGGCCAAAGAAAACAATTATTAATGTATCTGGATTAGACAAGTCTTGGATGGCATATATTAATCGGAGGGGATCCGTGTTCCTAATTGAATTTGGCAAGTCTCCCTTAGGCGGCTTGTTGAATTCTGAGTTAAGAATTATCGTTATAAAGTTGTGATATTTTCAAGGCTTTGACACACAAACACAATTGTTTGTTTGCTTGATTATGTTATCTTACTAAACTATTATTGAATGTTTGCTTATATTTGGTATATGATTTTTATTGTAGATTAAAGTGTCTAAAAACACTTTGTCTTTGATACTTGATAAAAACCAATTACCTGGTGAGAATTACTATAATTGGAAGAGGAACCTAAATATCGTCTTGTCCTTTGAGAAACTAAAATTCATGCTAAGGACACTGTATCCTCTCAAACTTACTAGGGAATCCACTAATGAGAAAATCCAAGCGTATCATCATTGAAAAGATGCTAACGATCAGGCCCGCTATTATGTTATGGCTAGCATGAATAACATGCTACAGGCTTAACATAAAGATTATGAGACTACAAAACAGATCATGGATAATCTTGAAGACATGTTTAGAGGCAAGCCATAACAAAACGGCAAAAGGCACTTCGGAAACTTTTGAATTGCAAATAAAGACCAAGGACATCTATAAAAGAACATATGATATTAGTCATGGGTTACCTCGTTAAGGCTTAAGCTTACAGAATTGACATCGATGCCACGTCATAGATGACTATGGTTTTTGAGACTCTGTCAAAAGAGTTTATCCCATTTAGAGCTTGATACAATTTGAGCAATAGAAAAGATATTACCTTAATGGAGTTGATGAAGCAGTTACAGGAGTTCAAAAATCTGATCAAAGAAACTCCTACAGGTGGCGAGGCCAACTTGGTGGCTACATCTAGTTCCAAACCTAACCTTGGGAATGGAAGGAAGCAAAAGGCTAAGAACAGAAAGTTTTCTATTCTTGCAAATGGCAAGAATAAGAAGAAGAAAAAGAAGAACCCAAGAAAGCTCAAGTGTTTTTACTATGGGAAGGTTGGGCACATCAAGAAGAATTGTAAGGACTTCCTTTCTAGAGGAGGTAGGTGTGATCTTCTGGTTATTGAAACTTGTTTGGTTGAGGAATCAAGTAACACTTGGCTCATATATTTTGGAGCAGCTACTCATGTTTGTGTTTCTCTATAGGGGTTTAAAGAAACGAGAAGTCTGCTGCATGATAACTTCATGCTTTGGATGGGTGATGGATCTTTGGTGTTAGCTAAAGTAAGGGGAGACGTCCATTTTTACTTTGATAATTATAGGATTTTAGTTTTGTGAGATTGATTGTATGTTCCTAGACTTAAAAGGAATTTAATATCTATAGCTTGTTTATTTAAAGATTCTTTTTCAATTTCTTTTAATAATAAAGTGGTAATTCATAAACATAAATCTTTTATCTATGATGGATGGATGAAAAAGGATCTATATTTTATCAAACTTAAGATGGACTTACTATTTAACACTAAGGTTAATGATAATAACTCTAAAAGACTTAAGACTTCTCACTCTAATAAGACTTATCTTTGGCATCTACGATTAGGACATATTAGCTTGAATAGGATTCAAAGGTTGGTAAGGGATGGACCTTAAAGTCACTTAAAGGTGGAATCTATACTATAATATGAATCTTGTTTGGAGGGCAAAATGACCAAAAGACCATTCGAGTCTAAGGGCAATTAGGTCGAAGTGGTTCTAGAACTTACACATAGTGATGTTTGTGGTCGCATGAACATCCGGTTACGAGGAAGGTATGAGTACTTCGTCACTTTTATTGATGATTACTCAAGATATGGGCATGTCTACCTAATGCATCATAAAAGTGAAACTTTTGACAAGTTTAAGGAGTTTCAGGTTGAAGCAGAAAAGCAATTAGATAAACCTATAAAGGCACTTCAATCCGATCGAGCTGGTGAATACCTCTTCAATGAGTTCTTAAAAGACTTATTAGAGAATGGGATTCTATCCCATTTGACTACGCCTGGCACCCTACATCAAAATGGCGTACTAAAAGAAGGAATAGGACTTTGTTGGACATGATTAGGTCCATGATGAGTTATTCGTCATTGCCTTTATCCTTTTGGAGATATGCACTAACAACCACAAGTTTTCTTTTAAATAATGTGCCTACAAGATCAGTTTCTAAAACTCCTCATGATTTGTGGACAAGGAAGAAAACATCCTTAAATCATATTTGCAAAAGGGGATGTCTGGCTTATGTCCTGTATAAGGAAGCGAATAAGTTGGAAGTGTAACGCCCCCTTTACGGACGTCACAGATGTCATTACATTCATTTCGTAATACTTTTATTAATAAGATAAACTATTTAATTAAAAGGTAATTTGAAAACATAACCCAAGATCCATGCGTTTTTTTTAATATATACATCAATGTATAATATATTACTCAGTTATAAACACTCATTAAATTGTTTATCAATATCAAAACAAATTGAATAAACTTTTAAAACATCTTTAAAATTTGCATACACAGTTTGGCAGGCCGAACTTAAGACTTTGGCAAGCCGAGCTCGACCGGCAAGCCGAAAGTCATCCATTGGTAGGCCACCCAAGGCTTTGCAAAATAGGGTTTCAAAATTAATAAGATCAGCAGGCTGATATAGGGCATTCGTTAAGCTGATCCATACATCGGCAGTCCGACAGTAATGGTCGGTATCGATATGGTCGGTAGGCCGAACAGTATAAAAAAAATTTGTTTAAAAAAAACATTCTTAATGTTTCAAAAACAAAAGATAATTAGTAAACTACTAAATTAAATTGTCATAACTCAAATTTTAAAAGTCCGTCAAATAAACATATTCAAAATTATAAAACATAATTCAAATCGTTAAAATTCAAGAAATAAACATACTCGAAATTGTAAAACATGGTTTATTTCACTAAAATCTTTTTCTTTGGTGTTCTTTTGCTTGTAATTCATCTTCCTTAGCTCACACACCTGTCAGTGTCCTTCGTCTAATCCATAACTCTCTTACCCTTATCTGCAACATGATATAAAACTTGATTAAGCTAAAGCTTAGTAAGTACATCTGTAAATCTCACAACTTAAAACATTTTATGAACATCATCATCATCATCATCTTCATCATCATTATCATAATAGTGCACTAGGCAAATTTTCATAAGGAGCATATCTTTCTTTACATTGTCCATATTGAAACTTTATTCATTTATCTTAAGGGCCCAAGTGTTGCACCATAACATCATCATCGTAGGCGCGCCGTCATAAGTGGAGAGGGGTAGCTAACCCCAAACCAAACATAACATCATAACTTATCATAACATAACATAACATATCATTGGATGTGCAACACTTATTTAGGTGATACATGTATACATATTTATACTTTCATGCTTTGAAAAACATTATCATCAAACATGCATAAACTTTCATACCTTAAAAACTTTCATAATAATACTTCATGAGAAATCATCATAAAACAATCATGAACATAGATTTCAAACTTTTCATAAACTCATCATGTTGCAAGTGAGAATGTACTTACCTCAATAAGCTTACTTAACCTTAACTTGTAGGTGACGATGCCGCGGTCTCGATGTACTCACTTCATATTGTGTTCATGTCATACATTCATTAAACAATAACAATTAACATATGTTTTTAATGGATTAACCACACAACAAAACATCCATTTCCTTCACACATACATTCATCTCTTAAAACATAAATCTATAACATATTTCATTAATCTTAAAACATTAAAATAAAACTATCAACACAATTACATTTCCGACTTTCATGAATTCGTAACTTAATAACTCAACATTCACAATCAATTGGGGTACCAAATTTAGCAGAAACAAAGATAACATATAAAGATATCTCCATGATTTTTTGTTGGTCATAAAAATTTCATTTAATGCCCCAAACAAGTCATGCAACTTACATACCAAATTCTGCCAGCAAAAATAACACAGTGAGTAGTCCATACTTACATTCATAAAATAAATTATTTAAATCTCAAAATAATTCCATAAAAATGATACATATATTAGACACTTAAAATTACTATATAGCCAAAAATTACTTTTAAATAAGATTCTAAATAGTCCAAAAACTTGCATAGGACAACAAAAACAAAGCAACTTCCAACGAGCTAGGTAGTGAGTTACATGTCATCATTATTTTCAAACTTATTAAAATAAATTTATTTAGACCTCAAAATTCATATGACAACATATTACATATAATACAGTACCTCCAAAAATTCTCATCACCAAATAAAATAATTTAGTTATACAAAATCATTAGACAACAAGAGTCTAACAATTTTATCGATAAAGCAGTCTCATAACCTAGTCTTAATGAAAATTCCATATCACATAAAATATTCATCAAATCATCACCAAAATTTCCAATTCATAACTTAACATATTCATAATTATATCGTCCAAATTCCATGAAAAATAGCATTCATTTGCATTAAAAACAAGACCTATATTTTTGTGTAACATAACTATGCAGCAATAATTTACTATGAGTGATAGAGAGAAGAAAATTCATAACTTTTTATAGAAAAATCTAACGAACATGAAATTTTGAGGGTTAGCACATAACACATAAATAACAAATTAAAAATTCAGAGCAAATGGAAATTCCTAGGCTAAGATATAGCATCCAAATTTAGGGGGGAAATATATTTTAGAAATACTGAAAAAAAAAAAAACAAACCCTTACCTTAATACGAATTTCTTCTCAAAACTCCTTCGAATTCACCCAAAGAAATTACAATATTTCTTACAAATAATAATAGCAAGGGAAATTGAGAGGGAGAAGAAGAAGAAAAACGTGAAGAAGAAAGAGGGTGAAAGAGAGAAAAGGTGAGAGAGGGAGAGAGAGAGTTAATGTGGAAATGAGAATGACACAAGAGGAGACTTATCTCTTTTTTTTAACAGGAATTATAACTAATTTGAGGCAATTTACATGTGGGTTTAGAGGGGAATTAGGGGGAAAAAATCAACAAATTAGCTCCTACTTATCATATATCAACTTTTAAAAAAAGAAAACCTTATCAATTAAGTTCAATCAATCAAAAGTCAAACATTTCATTTCCTTAAATGAGGAAATTACTCCAAAAATATGCCAATCAATCAAATATCATCATCCAATCATCTCAATCACCAATTTTGGGTGATTTCTACTTATTGCTCATCAGCAGTCTTCGGCCTACCGATTACTTAGTTTGGCCTGCCGATGGTTTGAGGTCCAGCCTACCAATTGTGCTCATCAATTTGCCATTCCGTGAGGATCATTTCAGCCTGCTGAACTAAATGGTCTGGCCTACCGATCTGCCTTAACATACTAGAATTCATTAAAGCATTAATTATCACAAAATCATGGTTAAACATACAACATTAATAACATGAACACTTTGAGCATATCGATTATACATGACTATCACCTGTCATAACACTTAAAATAAAATGGTTAGCACCAATATATCAAATATCATAACACATATCATAAAGGAATTACTTAACGTCGTCACTAATTTAACATAAACTGTTACATAGAAATCGGCGGGTGTTACAGGAAGCATGTTTGAAAGTTGTGTATTTGTAGAATATCCAAAAGGGACTAAAAGGGGTTATTTTTATAATCCAAAGGAAAATAAAGTCGGGGTTTCAATGAATGCAACTTCCTTTAGGAAAGTTACATGAACGACTTTAAGCCTCAAAGTAAAGTGGTACTTGAGGAGTTGTCAAGTGATTCAATCACTCTGGGGGTTTCGGTAGAAACCAATCCAATTAATGTAGAAGAACCAACTGAATAACAACCTAAGTGGCTTTGGCATAATAGAAGGATCAGGTGTCAACCCGAGAGGCATATGCTCAATGGTGAGGCCTTTTTGGTTGAACCGGATGAACATTATACGGATCCTTATACTTACAAAGAGGCTATGGAGGATGTTGATTCAAAACTTTAGACAAAAACCATAAACATTGAGATAAAGGCTATGGAGACTAAACGGGTCTAGGAACTTGTGGATTTTCCTAAAAGGGTAAAACCCATAGGGTGTAAGTGGATCTATAGGAGAAAGAAAAGAACAGATGGAAAGTCAAAACCTATAAGGCAAGACTGTAGCTAAGGGATACACATGAAAGGAAGGAATCAATTATGAAACCTTTTTGCCTGTAGCCATGCTTAAGTCCATCTGTATTCTCTTGTCTATAGCTGTCGCTCTTGACTGTGAGATTTGGTAGATAAATATCAAGATGGCCTTTCTAAATGGCTATCTTGATGAGTCCATATATGTGGTAAAGCCAAACGGGTTCAAGGCAAAGAGTCAGGAGGGTAAGGTTTGTAAGCTATTAAAGTCAATTTATGGACCTAAGTAAGCTTCCCGTTCTTAGAACATAAGATTTAATCAAGTGATCAAGACTTATAGGTTCGAATAAAATATGGATGAACCATGTGTTTACAAACACATTAAGCATAGGAAGGTGGTTTTTTTATTGCTTTATATAGATGACATTCTACTAATTGGCAATAACATTGGAGCATTGTCATCCGTCAAATTATGGTTGACCAAGCAGTTTGATATGATAGACTTGTGTAAAGCTATTATGTTCTCGATATTTGGATCTTTTCGGATAGAAAAAACAAAATGATAGCTTTGTCTCAAGTGGCTTAGATAGATAAAATTCTCAAAAGGTTTGCAATACAGGATTCCAAGAAAGGTGGGCAACCACATATGTCTGGAATTACTCTTTCTAAGAAAGACTCACCAAAGTCCGATGAAGAAAGAGAATACATGAAGAAGGTACCTTATGCTTCGATAGTGGGTAGTCTCATGTATGCCATCCTTTGCACACAACCAGATATTAATTATGCGGTTGGATAGTAAGTCGGTTTCAGTTAGATTCGGCACCAAACCATTGGGTTACGGTCAAGTATATTTTCAAGTACTTGAGAAGGACTTGAGGCTATATGCTTGTATATTCAAGTGAGGATTTAAAACCTCTAGGATATACTGATTCGACTTTCAATCCTATCTAGATTCGAGGAGATCAACTTGTGGTTTTGTGTTTACTCTAGGCGGCAATGCCATTGTTTGGAGAAGTGTCAAGTAAGATTGCACTTCAGATTCAACAATGAAAGCCAAATATGTGTTAGCTAGTGATGCTTTGAAAGAAGCAGTATGGCTCTACAAGTTCCTTGGAAATTTAAGGTAGTTCATGGCATTGATAAGGCAATATCATTGTATTATGATAACACTGCAATGATAGCTAATGCTGAAAGCCAAGATTTCACAAAAAGAGTAAGCATATTCACCAGAAGTATCATGTGATAAAGGACTTCATTGAGGGCGAGCATGTTGCTATATGCAAAATCACATCTGAGGATAATTTAACTGATCTATTCATGAAGACATTGTGAGAGTTTTTGAGAGGCATGTGGAAGCTATGGGGATACATGATATGTCATATTTACTCACTTAGTGTAAGTGGGAGATTGTCAGACATGTATGCCCTAAGGAGTGAAATATTGTAATATGTTTTTGGAGACATTTTATCAATAAATAATTTATTTATTATTTATATATCAAATATTGTTTGCTTTACATCCATATTTTTTGAATATATGTTAAGCAATAGAAGTTTGAGACTGTCAGTCTAAACCTTTAAGAATCAAGCATATAATAGATAAATTATGTAAAAGACATGATTCTAAAGGTGATGGTCTAAATTATAAGATCTGCAATCGAGGGAATAAAGTTGGGTACTTTATTCAAGCTAAGATTTTTATGTTGTCTATATCCTTGACAAGAGATAGCTTGTCTTGGCCATCGGAGTTAGACTCCACAAGTAGAGATATTGGTATATTATCATAGATGACGATGTGTTGAATAAGGACATAAAGTGGAATTGATTTGGATTAATAATTTCATCTATGCAAATCAATTTACTTCAATTGTCATATGTGTTGTATCTTAATCCTAAAATAACTAATGAGTCTGTTATCTTGTCTTATGTCTTTTGATGTACCAAAGGGTGATTTCTTGACTTTGTGATGATACGCATACCGATATGTTGGAGACATGACTTTTAATAGCGTAGACCTATTATTCATAGATTTGGAATTCATAGCTCCATTGGTGGAGTCAATGACATTCTCTTATATGCATTATCCTTTAATTGCAAAACTAAAGTGCTCAACATTTGGATGCATACGTATAACCAAATGGTATACTATCCTTGGATGACAAGTTTTTTAATGGTAAGATAACGAAATGTAAGATAAAAATAATCAAAAAGATAAGATGGAATTTATCCTTAAGCCAATTATGAATATCCTATAGGGATATGACACATTATGATATGTCATGGACACTTAGTTAATTTAGTCTCAATAATTTTATATAGTTTGAGAGTGCACCTCTAAGCTTTTAGTGGAGTAGCGTTAGAGTTGATAATTATAAAATGTGTATCTGGAAAATTATATTTTATAATTATCAGAGCTTGAACTATATAGGTCCATCGGGTCCTCTTTGCTAGCTCATAATAAATCCTGTAACGATACGGCGTACAGTTCCAATAAATTGGTGACTTATGTTAAATTATTAGATTGACTGAAATTCAAAAAAATCAGATAATTCATGTCTCTTTATCAGTTGAATTAATTTTGTAAATTAATTCAAGATAAACTTGTTGAATTATTGGGAATATTTATTTTCCTTTAGATTATCCAGATATGACTTTTTTAATCAAATAACTTCTTTATTGAGTTATTGAATTAAAACTGAGGCTCTATCCAAAGAATCTCATATGGAAAATAAAAGATTCTCAAGAATCATATTTTTGCAAGTTCGGTAGGCCGATCAATTAGTTCAGCCTGCCTATCTAATGATAATTTGATTACATGTTTTTGACGTGATTTTATCAAAAGTTTGATCAACATTCGAATTTTTGAGGCCTTATCTAATAATGACCAACCCTAGGTCAGACCTCTATAACTAGTGAGTGAGTTTTCTAAGTTCTTCAGATCAATTGAGAGACGTAGAGTGAGTACTCTACTGTCAGATAATTTGAAACTCCTTGAGGGCTATTGTTCACAGTCACGAACCTTGGCTCTAGGTCTTCTCAATTGATTGGAATGAGAGTCATTGAGGAAGAACTATATGACGTGTACCTACACACACTCTAATTATGAATAGAGAATAGCAAAGTAGACTAGTTGGTTGAGGCTCTTCTGGAATGTTCTTCTCTTCACAGATAGCAAAAGTTCTTCGGCATACAAAGGCTAGTAAGATCGGATTAATTTATGCATATAGTATGTCAAACTTATGTTTTAGAAAATACTTTAATTTAAAAATTTTAAAATTCCATTGTGTACTTGTTTTCCAATAGTATATAGTTGACCCTAAGATTATTTGGATTATTGGATACAGTAACGAATAAAAGAAACTAACAAAAATAACTAAGCAATGAAATAAAGTAAAAAAAAAAATAGATAACTAAAATTGCTGGAGCATTAATTTTACCATAATTAATCTATGCTAATTTTATTATTAAGTGAGTCTTATAATTTATTAGTCAAGAACTCTTTATTAACCTAATTATCTCTCTCGAGTATTAAATTGGATAATATACTCAAAAACTCAATTCCAATATCCTTATCTAGAACCAAGTAATTAGCATTCATTAAGTTCTAGTTTTTTTAATGGCTATAGTGAAACTAAAAATCTCCAAATCTTATAGTCACGTAGGCGCGCTTCCACAATTCATACAAGGAATTTCCCTCTTCTAAACACCGAAACCCATATGCTAAAATCATCTAGTTTATTAGCCAAATAAACTAGGAGCATTAAGTATAGGAAAACAAAAATAAATCATAAAAAACACTAAAAATAATTCACTTTATAATTAGGCAAAATCATTGCTCTAGGGAAACAACTATTCCATAACTAAAGTTAAACAAGCTAAAATCAAAGGTTCATCATTTAAAAATCTCAAAAAATAAAAAAGAAGAGAACGGGATTGAAAACCCATTTTGGAGTTGTCAGAATCTCCAAGTTCTTCTTCTTCCTCCTCTCCTCTTTCATTTCTTAATCTCCAAATTCTTTCTCCCATGATGAGCTGTTAAAAATAAAAATAAAACAAAAACTAGAAATAAAACTAATATCAATTATTTATCTTTTTTTCTTTTTTTCTTTCCTTTTTTTTCCTTGAAATCAACACTTAATCCCTATTTTTAGGGCTTCAGGTTCTGTGAAGCTCTCCAAAAGAATGGAGCTTTCCTTCTAGCAAATAGAAGCTCAAAAGCCTCCTTTTTTTCCCTGCTGGTTTCTTCTCCATAAAGAGGGACAAACAAGCTTCTTTAGGGTTCAATATTGCATGACATGTGGTAGAGCAAAGTTAGTGCTGGGTGAGCTAGGATGCATGGCATACTAGGATTTAGGGCAACGAAGGGGAGCATGGGTACGAGAGTCAGGCACAAAGCAATAAAACTCATGCTCCTATGTAGTACACCTGCCATGCGGGGCGTGTGGCGTGCGCTAAGTGGCTGGACGCTACTTTAGTCTAGGTAGGATACCCTTTTACTCGGTAGCCTGCACGTGAGGATCTGACCATTCAAAGAATTGATTAGACGACTAATAGCATGTCTTCTTTGCACCGGTGGCTTCACATGAGTGGTCTTCATTGTAGTATTTCAAAATTTGAATTTTTTTCTTTTTGATCCCATTTTATCTCCAAAATTCCATTTTAGCCCCTCGCCACTTATTTAACATACACTAATGAGATAAATAGACAAGTTGGGGGAAAATATTAATAATAATAGAAATAAGTAATATCAAATTAGCAAAAATAAGATGAAAAGTAAAATATATAAAAATAAACAAAATCAAATAAAATGAAATAAAAATATTAAGAACATAGTAAAAAGGCATTCAAGGATGTAAATAACTTTATTTTCATACTTATCATTGTATGATCAACTTAGTTGGGGTAATATTCAAAGCATACCTTGGTGGTGGCGGAGGTCATTTGTCTCCCCTTGATGGTCAATAGCTATCTTGCATCCGCTTGCCTCATCGAGAAGTTTTGGTATGATCTTAACATTATGCACTCGTCTAAGGTAGTGCTCTCTCTGCCCTTTTATTGGTAGATCTACTTTTCACGAGTTCTCTTTTGACCTGTTCATTCTCTTTTTCTAGATCAACAAACGTTTTTGCTCAATTAAGGGCCTTCTAGATTATCTGCAGGTAGTTCAAGAAAATGTTGTCTTTACGCTGGGACTTATGCGATAGTCCCTTCTTTAGTTCCTCCTCATTGATCTATCTTTGAAGTCTAAAATTTTTGACATTGCCTTGTTGAACCTCTTGATATAGGCTCGTAAGGGCTCTCCTTGGCTTTGAACGATTCCCCTCAAATCTTGAGTCATCTTGCTGGTCTTGATGTGAGCTGAATATGCTTTTTCGAACAAATTGGCCATGTCCTTGAAGCTATCGATCAATTAAGGCTAGAGATTGCTAAACCATCATAGCGTTGGCCCCTTTAGACTCTATGCAAAAAGTTTGCACATCATCTTACAAGGATGTTGTTTAGGATGTTAGTCAAGTTTGCTCCATTTTTTTATTGCAACAAAAATCAAGCAAGCACAAGGTTACCATACTTGGGAGGGACAACCATTGTGATGCACTTGGTAAATGGGGTTTCGTGGATATTCTTAGAGATTTTGTCAAGGGCTGGTGTTCTACTTGTTGTCTTAGTCACTTTCTGGTCATTTTTTTCTTCAACTAGCTTTCTATTCTAATCAAACATATCCTTCATCATTTGCATGGCCTCTATGGTTAGTGGCATGCCAAATGTAGCAATTGTTGTGGGCTCTTGGGTCACTTGATCTGTGACTGCATTGTTGCGTTGATGTATGGCTTTGTTCATTTACCTAAGGAATTTGTGCCTTTCAAAGCTTGTTGTTGTCAGAGGAACTCCTTCTAGCATGGTTAGAAGCTGCATTCTACTCACTAGGGTGATGGTCGGTTGTTGTCTAGTTGTCTGAGGTGTCTGGTACTGCCACAAGGATGATGGTCCAACAGAGTACCCTGAGTATGGTTAGTAATAATACACTGTAAGTTGAGCATTTTGAGATGCAATTTGGCTCATAAATGATTTATTCTCACTGTTGACTTCCTCAAGGCGCTTATCTCGAAACTAAGAACAAGTCACTTGTTCTTGCAATAAAGCCTTTAGGATTTCGACATCAGTGGCAAGCATACTCAGCTGGTTATCTCTGCCTGCTATTGCTGCAAATGAATCTCAATCTATTGAGTCCCCTCTGGGATCTCTCAGTTATTGTTCACGTCATCTGCAATTGTCTACTATGAAAATGCTGCTAGAATTCCTCAGTTGGTGATCAAAGGGCACCATGGTGGGTACCAAAACTATAGAGGTTGGATATAATAAAATCAAATTAAGTTATGATTTAATCTAGATAATTACTCAAGTTGATTGGGCCCTTTGATCCCCATTATTATATCCTAGCAAACAAACCAAGGTTTGCATTAAGCAAATAATAAAGTGTAAATAACAAAACAAAATGAAAATACCACATGAACGATTCATAGTAGTTCACTCATAATTGAGCTACATCTACCGTTAAGTTTTGCTTCACTATGTACTAAACTTGATACAGGTTAAAATTATTCTTCTAAATAAAGCTTTAAGGGCAAATATGAGAAAAATCAACAAGAATTTCAAGTATGAGTTTCCGATAAACGATGCCTTCATCTCATATATATAGATGTCACTTTGAGTTAGTGGGAGGTTAGCTTGAGTGGTGCTTATAGTAGTAGGACACGTGTCACATGCTTACTAGCCGTGACTTTGAGACCATCTTTCCCTAATTTCCTATCATAGGCTAGTGGATCTTCCATTTTGTTACTCTTGACTTTAAATCAAACATGTCGAGCCAAACGAGCATAAATTATATAATTTTATACGAATACTTGTCCAACCCAAACTATTTCATTAGAGCACATCGAAGACACATTAAGCTGACTTGACCTCTAACATTGAGTACCTTGAACACAAATCCTTGTTACACGATGAGCGTAACTGATGGGCATGTCTAGTTTGATATGTACGTTGGGCCGTGCCCTCATTGGGCTTGTGTAAATCATGCCCCAACAGTACTTACGGATGGATCTTGTAATGATGTTTTGATTTTTGTGTAGTATATGTATGAGTGTAATTTTAGGCAACAATGATTATATATCAAAAGAGGAATCCAAGTTATAGATCCCTTACTTCAAACTTCAATATGTATTTATGTATTACAATTTTTTTCTTATGTGGCCTTAGCAAAGTTTTTTTTTTCTTTTTTGTTTAGTGATCTAAAAAAAGACAAGAAATTTAAGAAATATTTTAACTGTACATGATGAAACTGAGCTTACTGGTTGGTTATAATCATAGGGAAAAATTTAGAAAACAAAACATATTATTTGATCATACTTACAAAGAAAAAGTTAGAGAACAAAACATATTATTTGGTTATAATCTTTTTGTTTTTGTGCTCAACCAAGAAGTGGTCCTAATTTTTTTTTTTTTCAAATATAACATAAAGAAATTAACAGATTATAATATATGGCTTAACTAAGTCTACTAACCAAATGCAAAGGTATGGCTTGATTGTGTTTGTTTTTACCTCTTACTTTCTCTAATGTTTTGGATTTTAAAGAATTTTTGTTCGTTTTGGCTGTAGGTGTAGGTAGAAAATAAGACATGGTTAACAAGACTTGAATATATAAGAAGTAAACAATTGATGCTTTTTTATTTTTTATTTTTTTGTAATATGGTGAAAACTATGTTGTATTATTGCATTTTTTTTTAATTTTTCTACATTTTCATTTGTAATTTTTGAATCATCTTGTGGAAAAATAATAATATAATAGATTATAAAAGTAGGATAATCTAACAAATTCTGCTCTGGCATCTGCTAGATTCTAAATGGCAGCCTGTGCCAACAATTAGAGAAGGTTAGCAACTTCTTTTTTTAAATTAAAATTAGAGTAAGATAATCTAGCAGATTTCGATCCTACATCTATCGATCCCATGCCAACAGCCCATGTTGGTGACCGGATGTGGTTAGTATTTTTTTATTTAAAAGAAATTATTAGATAATCTGGCAAATTTTGTTGTGGCATTTACCAGGATTCATTCTAACACCCCCACACTGGCGACCAAAAGCTGTTGTTATTTCTTTGTTTTAAAGAAAATATGAGATAATCTAGTAGATTATGCTTCAACATCTACCAAGTCCTACTCTAGCACCTCGCACCAGCGACTAGAGGCGATTGGTATTTCTTTGTTTTAAAGAATAAATAAGTTTATCTAGTAAATTTTGTTTCCACATCTACCACAATTCACTCTAGCACCTCATGCTGAAGATCTGAGGTGGTTGGTATTTCCTTGTTTTAAAGAAAATATGAAATAATCTGGTAGATTCTACTCCAGCATCTATCGATTCCACTCTGGCACCCTGTGTCGTCGACTAGAGACTATTAGTACTTCTTTATTTTAAAGAAAAATGAGATAATTTCATAGATTTGCTTCAGAACCTCATGGGTTCTGCTTTTGAAACCTAGTGGATTTCACTTCATAACCTAGAGGGTTTTGCTCCAGCTCTGACACCTGGCAAATTTTGCTTTGGCACCCCGCACTAGCGACTAGAGGTAGCTGGTTTTTTTCTCTTTTTTTAATAAAAATGAGATAATATGGTAAATTCTGCTCTAAAATCTTGTAGGTTCCACCCCAACTTTAGAACCCAGTGACTTTAGCTTCAAAACCTAGCAGAATTTGCTATAAAACCTAGCGGGTTCCGCTTCAACAACCCTACATGTTGACCAAAGTAATTTACCACATGAGAGAATGAGAAGGAAAAGTAATTTGGAGTTTTAATAAGTCACCTTTTTTAATTAAATAACAAAGGACAACTTAGACTTTTAATAAACCACCTTTTTTTAATTAAAGGGGCAATTTTAGAAAAATGTCTTTTAGGAGGGCAGTCTTGAAAAGGTGCTCTTTTAGAGGAGCATTCTTGTGTTTTTCTCTTTTATCTTTTTTATTTTTTTCAGTTTTTATTTTCTAGGCATTTTGTTGCATATTGATTTTTCTTGAAATTATATTTTTTTCTATTGATGTGAACCATCAAGCTATTTGGTGGGGGCTTTTGATTTGTTGTTTTATTCAAGTCAATTTTTCAATTACATTTACCAAAATGTCCCTTTATTTGACATATATACAATTGACAAGTACTTAATTTCCTATTTATTTTCCATAAGTTCCTTGTGTTTTCTCCATTAGTTTCTTGGTTTTTTTTATTTATGTTTTATAGGTGTTTTGACAACTAAGAAAAGATTTAGACCTAAAAGCCATGTAGTTAGACAAGTTATGGGCACTTCATCTATGAATATTTAAGGCCTCGATGCTAAAATTCAGCAAATTCCATACTGTAGCTAAGTGGAGAAAAAATCATAGGCCGTGGCACTTGGTTTTAAAACTACACCACCTGGATGCGAGGTTTCATGAATTTTTAGTCCAAAACTACTTCAAACTTTTTGTTTTGACCCTAACTTTAGAAGTCTATAAATAAATAATTTTAGAGTAAATTTAGGGGTTCTTTCTTAGTAGTTAAGAGACCAGAAGGAGATATGAAAGATAGACTCAATGAGAGATAGACTCAAGTGGCGATTAAAGGAGAATCATTTACATATAAGACTCTTCGACACCATAACTATTCTTCTTCTTCTTCTTCTTCCTTCTTTATTAGTGTAGGGTTTTTTTTTTTTTGTTGGTTAAAGATGATTTCAAAACTCTAGACATGGTTATGTAATTGATTGTCAAACTTATTTTCTAATTTTCCAATTGAAATTGTTTATCTTCTTCCATAATAATTATTCATGATTATTTTCTTGCTTTATTTGTGTGCACAACTAAATAGGATCTGAGAATTATCTATTGTTAGATTAGAATTCTTAATCTGTAATTGTCATGTTTTTTCTAATCACTAGTAGTGAATTATAATAATTAATGATGGTAAGTTTTTGTATGACTGTAAGTGAAATATAACCAGGTTAAATGAATTGAACTTGTGTGCTTGTTTTTTAGATCAACCTATCTTTATCATCTTCATGTTTCAGTTGGGTTAAATTTAGAGAGCTTGTTATAAAGTTATTTAAGGAAAAAAGATTTAATAAAGAGCTTGTTTTATTGAATGATACAATAAGAAAGATTAGAATAGCAAAGCTTGTTATTATCTATGTTTGGTAGTTTTAATAGAAAATTGGAATAATTCTATGATTGATTTTACAGTTTTTGTCAAGTGGTGGAGAATGATCATTTAACTGGTTTTATTATTGTTGTCTATAGCTTCTTGAATTTCTATTTTGTAATCTTTTACTTTTTTTTTCTCTTTAAATTAGTTAATAAGCAAAATCCTCAATTTTGTGTTTGGTTTTAGTGTATCTTAGGTTTTAAAGTTGATAATTAATTAATTAAAACCAATCCTTTGTCTCAATACTGACTATATTTTCAATGAGAATTTTTTGGTACTCCTTTTGAAACCTATCAAACTTTTTGCATCATATTGCCGGGGATTGTTTATCTAATTAATTGATTTTTTTTGTTAGTTTAATTAAAATTTTTTCCTTTTTCTTTTTAATTTGTTTATCTTGTTTTTCTTATGAGGTACTTTGGGACGTTCCTTTAACAAGAATTCACAAGTTTTGCCTAACAACACTTAGAGCCACTCTTTGCTACCTAGGGCCTACTCAATGACTTGGTAGAAAAATTTCCACCACAATTATTCAAATTGGCTTCTCACCTTCTTCTTCTTCAATGGATTGGATGATGAAGTAAAAAGTTTGATGGATAAGAAAGCTTAGCAACTGGTGATCACTTGTTAAACATAGGACATGAGAGTGAAATTCACTTATTGAATAATATGATAGATTTTGACTATCATTGGTATTGGGATACCTTACTGCAAGGCTGTAGTCACCAAAGCCCTCCATATATCCATCACCTTGAATATATAAACCAACCTGTTAAGCATCATGAAAAAAAAAAAGATATTGAGCCTTGAGGAAATAATAGCTCAATTAGATATCTATAGCTTAATTAAGACTTTTGTAATGCATACTCGCTTTGGGATGGATCTTGATGAACTATTATAGCATCTTAATAGAATAATTTTCGAGAGTTGCCTAGAGAATGATGTGGAATCTTTCAATTCCTATTGGAATAATGATGAAAAATATGGTGTAACATAGTGATAAAAACTTAAACAACTAAGGTTGGGAGAGTAGTTCGAACATGGAAGCTTCAAACAAATTTGAGCCTCTAGAAGTGATAGAGCGTAAATGGAAGAAAAAGACGCCTTTGAAGTTGTCTTAGCTCAATACTTCGATAAGTTGGACATTAGCTCGATCGACACTGATTTCAATTTGATGAATGACTCAATGTCCATCCTAACCCATGAGTGTTCCAAAGATCAAATTACAAGTATTAGTGGATGATAGCCAAGTAGAGAGTGAAGAGCAATTAAAAGGGTTCCTACGTGAAAAGGTGCCAAACGAGGCTGATAAGACTATGCAAATGTATATTTTTTTTGGCTAAATGTCATAATTTTGCATTCACATTTCTCATTAAATCCTTTACTTATAGCATTTGTGTGTTAATTAGTATTTTAGTGAGCTTGTATGAAAATATGTTTAAAATATGTTTTTAATGTGTTTTTATGTTTAACAATATTTTTAGTAAGTTTTAGAATCATTTCTATGTGTTTTATAATTAATTAGTTTGTAAATAATCAAAACCGTAAAAATAATGATTTTATTTTGAGTCTTAAAATATTTGTAGATAAGTTTTTAAGTTTATAAATATGTTCTATTATATTTCTAGTAATTTATAAAAATATTCCCGAGTTAAATAATATATCTGTTAAGGTTTATTAATTTTTAAAACTTTTTTTAAATTTTTAGTGTGTTTTGTATGTTTTATTGTAAAATAAATATTTTTAAAATGATTGTAAATATTATATTTATTAATTTTAGCTTTAAATTTGGAGGAAAAATAGAGCAAAATGGTACAAAAAGAGGAAAAAAAAGAGAGCCTCAATTGCTCAAGAAATCAAATAAAATAAAAAGAAGGACATGTGGTACACTCAAAGCCATCCGATCTAACCATCCAAGCAATCCTAGTAGCACACGTGTCCAAGTCATGCGTCAAATCCCCCTTGGGATTCGCTGAGGTTGTTCCTACACGCTTTTGTTTTCTCCGCCATTAGATTCATTGACCAAAGCTCATCTAATGGTCCTCAATGCGCTAACGACTTCAGCGGGTTTGACTCTGATTTGGAGCTTGTTTCCAATCAACAGTCTGCGCAATCCACGACCTAATTGCTTCGATCAATGCAGGCGCTACATTGAACTACACAGTAAAATCTAGATATAGAACAAAGCAGAAACACGTGAAAGAAAAAGAAAAAATAAAAAGTTACAAATCAAATTCAAATTTGATTTAGAAGAATTGGGGCTGCAATGTTTATTAAAAAAATTTTCAAAAAAATCTTAAAATTGCATCCTACTCGTTTTGCATAAAAAATATCTAAATAAAATAATAAAAATAATATAAAAATAAATAAAAATGTAAAAATTCATGTAAATAATATATTTCCTTTTACTATAAATACCCCTATCCTTGCATTATAATTCACACCATTCTCTATAATTTGGAGTTAAATCTCTTTTTTTTTAAGTTAGTTTTCTTCTTAATTCTAGTTTTATGTTTTTATGAAATACTTCTAGTTTTTATATTGTAAAATAGTTATGCTTAATAAAATTATATGTATTTTTTACCTTCATTATATCTTTCTAAATTTCCTTTTTGCTAGAAGAGAAGGGAAATTTTAGCAAAATTAAGGCAAATATTTTTAGTTTTTCAAAGCTTTCTAAGCAGTTATAATGTCAAAATTATTTTTAAAAAACTTATGATTTTCATGTTAACATAGCTAAATTTTTTACAAAATTAAGTTTTGATTTATTTTAGACATAAGCTGGTACGAGTAATGCTTGAAACACTTTAATTATTCATAATCAGGGAAGGGCACGGTGAATGCTTAACTATAAATTTTGTTGGTAATTTTGGTTACTTAATTTAAAAATTATACATATTTGTTAAAAATGAGTTTTTGATGCATTATAGATGTGAATTGGCACATTAAATGCTTAGTAACTTTTGATTTATTGTAGACAAAAGATGGCACATTACATACTTAAAACATTTTAACAAATAATTTTAAAAAAACTAAAACATATTTAAGTTAATTGCCAAAATAGAACATTTAATCCTTAGCATTATTAAAATTGTTATTTCTTTTAAGTTAATTTGCATTTATTGTTAAAGTTCCATCTTCTATTTAATTGCACTTATCAAAGTTCCATTTACCATTTCAAATTAAGTCACATTTCTTATCGTTAAAGTTTCAAAAATCACAAAAAATCTAAAAATGAAAAAAGTAAAAATTGCATAAATATTATAAATGAAATTGTAAATAATTAACTTTAATCTTCAGTTTTTTCAGCTAAAACTAATATAACTAATGTATTGAATCTTTGCAATTTTTTTTCCTATGGGATTGACTTTAGATTCACTAAGTTTTATTACTTGGACAACCTTATATTTGAGGTTATATTAGACTTATACTTTTAGGGCCAAACAAGTTTTTGGCACCATTGTTTAAGAACAAACAGACATAAGGACAATATATTAGTATAGTATATTATATATATGGCTAGATAAATCACCTTATTTTATTTTTCTATACTTTATTTTTCTTTCTAACATCTAACTTTTATATTTCTAGCACTTCTAACTTTCTAATTATCTAATGTAACTTCTAACTTTTTACTTTTCTGTACTTTTTATTTTTCTTTTATCTTAAAGGGACGGTTCTACCGCCTGATCTTGTTAATATTTTTGTTAATATTTTTATTATTGTTACTTTTGTTTGTTTTGCATATGCCAAAAATAGCAAAACCAAAAAAAGCCAAAAAAGTTTCTGTTCAAGTAACTTGCATGTTAATATTTATATTACTATTTACATAGACTAAATTTTTGTTTCTTTTTTTTTTTTTTTGTAATTATAATAGTTTTGCATGCGGGCTTAGTCTTGTATGTTAAAGTCTTGTCGTCTAGTTAGGAAAAATCTAGGACTTGTTGTACCACCTATTTGTTTGTTACATCTTCACATTTAAACAAAAAGACTGATGATAAAAGTATTAATAATGATAACATGGTAAATCAACAAATCATTAATTTTGTTGTTTGTTTAATGCGTGATTATTTGTAACCACCATGTGAATCTACTCCATCGTGTTTAGTTTTTCCTCTTAATACTCATAATATTAGATTTAAGCTAGGCATGATTAACTTGGTTCAAACTTTTCATGGATTAGAATCCAAAATCCATATTTGAATTTTAGAGAGTTTGAAAATGTTTGTGTTACTTTCACTGATCAAAATATTTCGAACAAAGTGTTTAAGCTTAAGCTTTTCCCTTTTTCTCTAAAAGATAATGATAAAACTTAGCTCACTTCTTTAAAACTAAGATCAATTAGCACATGGAAAGAAATACAAACTAAATTTTTAAAGAAATTCTTTCCAACTCATAAAAATAATGCTCTGAAGAAATAAATTCAAAATGTTTCCCAAAATATAAAGGAAGTCTATTTTCAATGTTTTAAGGATTTGTTAAATTTTTACGCACATCATGGTTTTGAAAAATAGCGTTATATTAGTTTCTTTTATGAAGACTTAACTCCTGAAACCTATCAATTCATTGAAATAATGTGCAATGGAGAATTCCTTGATAAAGAACCTTATAAAGATAATTTAGCTGATAACTCTCAATACTAGCAGCATAGTAATTCTAAAGGCTTGATTAGGTCTAATATTGCTAATGCTTAAAAAGGTGTCCATCAACTTAGTTAAGAAAATGATCTAAATGCTGGGATTGAATGTTTGACTAAAAAGTTTGAAGCCATAGAACATAAGAATGTCCAAGAACCCAATATTGAAACTTTGTGTAGTATTTGCTAAACTCTAGGACACTCAACTTATGAATACCTAGTTTTTAAGAAAGAGTCCCATAAACAATTAGATTACACAAATCAATTGGACCCAGTTAGGAAACCATTTCCATCTCCACTTCTGACAAATATAATCAACAATGGAGAAATCATCCCAATTTTAGAGAAATGGTCAACCACAACAACAATTTCAACCACCATCGTTACTTCCTCAAAATTCTCAAAGTTGTCCACCTTTTTCACAACAATATCAAAATCCACAATTTTCATCAAATTTACAAAATTTTCAAAGGCCTCTTCAAAATTTTCCACCTTCTAAAAATCTTCATTCCCAAGTCAAAACTCTAGAAGACACTTTGCAATCTTTTATACAAGCTCAAAAAGCATTCATTTAGAAATAGGAAGTTCACAACACTTGCACTTTATAAGACATTTGTGAAATTAAAGAGTCCATTTCTAAGCTCACTTATTCACTTCTTATTCAAGAAAAAGGCAAATTTCCTGCTCAACCTGTACATTATCCATCTTTTAATGTAATTGCCTCTTCTAATTCACCATCACAATAAGAAACTATTAATTTTGTCACAACTCTTCGAAGTAGAAAAGTTGTTGATAAAACCATTATTTAATAAATCAAAAAGTTAATTCAACTTTAAAAAGTGATGATAAAATTAATAGTGAGGAAGAAAACTCTAAAAAAGAAAAGGTTGTTTCAAAAGAAAAATTTGTTCCAAAGATTCCATTTCCTCAAGCTTTGCATTCAAAAGAGAAGTCTAATAAAAATGCTAAAATTTTTAAACTTTTCAAACAAGTCAAAATTAACATTCCACTTTTAGATGCAATCAAACAAGTTCCATCTTATGCTAAATTTTTGAAAAAATTGTGTATAATTAAAATGAAGCATAATTTGAGTAAGACTACATTTTTAACTAAAAGTGCTAGTTTCATCATTCAATATGACTTACCACCTAAGTTTAAAGATCTAGGTTATCCCATAATTTCTTGTATCATAGGAAACATTCGAATTGAACATGCATTGTTAGATCTTGGTGCTAGTGCCAACCTTTTACCTTATCTTGTTTACCAACAATTAGGTTTAGGTCAACATTTGTCACATTTCAATTAGCTATTCATTTTGTAAAAATTCTAAGTGGTGTTGTTGGGAATGTGTTAGTTCAAATTGACAAATTTTACTACCCAGTATATTTTATTATTTTGGATACACAACCTGTGGCCAATTCAAATATTCAAATTCCTGTCATTTTAGGCCATCCATTTCTTGCAACTTTCAATGCTTTAATTAATTGTAGAAATGGAGTACTAAAATTGTCTTTTGGAAATATGACTTTAGAATTCAACATATTTAACATGGTGCAATCTTCTTCTGAAAGTTGTGAAGTGAACTTTATTGAGGGCAGTACTTTTGGAATAGATGTTGATCCTTTAGCTGACTTGGCTAATACCTTTGACTCAAATGTCTAGCCAAAATTCAAAAACTATCCCATAAATGTTTTAACTAATGAGACTCTTGAAGCTAAAAATTCAATTTTCAAACTTGAATTTGGAAATGAAGTTGTTGAAGATGAACTTGAAGAGGAATTTATGGGTGAACCTATGGATGAAATTATGTATGAAGCCATCGATGAAGAAGAGTTTCAAAAATATTTTTTGAAGCATCTAACAGTTTAACTTTTTGGGAATGTTATCTTCTGGAAAGGTTTTGGGCAACTATTCCACCAGTAATCAACCTCGTTGATTTTGACTCTGAAGATGAAATTATAGTTATAGATTAATATTTGTATTACATTTTTGTTTGTATTTTTATGTTTTTGTATTTTTTGTATTTTTGTAACTTTGCTTTGGTGTGTTATATCTCTACTTTCTTTGTTTTTCCTAAAATATAGAAAAATAAGTTCAAAAGTTCATTTAAAGTTGCTGAGGTTATGGAGGATATAATAAAGTTTGAATAATTGGTACTTTTTATCAACAACCTCTAGAAACGCATTTTAATGAGATGATTAAAATGAACTTTCCTCCTTTTTAAAAATATTTCTTAAAATAAAAAATAAAAAAAAATTAAAACAACAAAAAAATTTAAAAATATTTTAAAATCACAAAATTATTTTCTTTTTCTTTGTAAATAAATGTTATTGTTTTCCACCATTTTTTTAGATCACGTACTCCAATTACTATTTGGCCTGGCCTAGATTAACCTTTCACATGTGTTGGAATAGTTTCCCCCATGTCTAAATAGTATTGCATCCTTTTGTTAGACATGCATGCCCTAAGGAGCACAATGTAATATGTTTTTGGAGAAATTTTTAACAATAAAGAATTTATTAATTATTTGTATACCAAATCTTGTCATCTTTTCATACATATTTATTGAATGTATGTTGAGTAAACAAAAGTCTAAGACTATCAGTCTAAACCTTTAAGAATTGGACATATGATGGACAGAATATGTAGAAGACATGATTCTTAAGGTGATGGTCTAAATCATAAGATCTACAATCGAGGGAATAAAGGTGGGTGCTTTATTCATGCAAAAATTGTTATGTTGTCCATATCCCTAATGGGAGATGGTTTGTTCTGACCATCGGAGGTGGACTTCGCGAATAGAAACATTGGTACATTGTTATAGGTGACGATGTGTTGGATCGGGACATAAAGTGAATTGATTTGGATTATTAATTCTGTCTCGGCAAATCGATTCACTTTAGACAATCATATGTATTGTATCTTAATCCTAAGATGAATGATAGGCCCGTTGTCTTGACTTGTGTCTTTTGATATACCAAAGGATAACATCCACATTTTAATAGTGGTATGCATGTCGGTACGTTTGAGAGATGACTGTTAATGGTGTAGACCTATTATTCATAGATATGGAACCATAGCTCCTCTTCAGGAGTAGTTGATATCCTCTTGTATGTATTATCCTGTAATTAGAAAACTAGAGCGCTCAACCATTTGGATACATAGGTGTAACCGAATGATATACTGTCTTTAGATGGTAAGTTTTTCAATAATGAGATAATGGAATGTAAGATAAAAGTAATCGGGAAGGTAAGAAAGAATTTATTCTTAACTCGATTATAGATAATTTTATAGGGATACAATACATTATGATATATCATAAAGACTTAGCTATAAGAGCTTCGTCATTCTATATAGTTCGAGAATATAGCTCTAAGCTTTTAATGCAGTAGCGTTAATGTTGATAATATGAAATGTATATCTAGGATATTGGGTTTCATGATTTTCAGGAGCTTGAACTATATAGGTCCATCAGGTCCCCTTTACTAGCTCATAAAAATCCTATAACAATGCAGCATGCTTTTCCAATAATTGGTGACTTATGTCAAGCTATCAGATTGGTTGAAAATTTGATAAGATTAGATAATTCATGTTTGTTTATCGGTTGAATTAATTTTATAAAAATTAATTCAAGATAAACTTGTTGAATTATCGATATCAGATAATTCATGTTTGTTTATTGGTTGGATTAATTTTAAATAAATTAATTTAAAATAAACTTGTTGAATTATAAAGAATATTTATTTTTCTATAGATTATTTAGATATGACTGTTTTAATCAGATAACTTCTCTATTAGGTTATTTGAATTAAAATTGAGGTTCTATCTTAAAAATCTCAGGTGGAAAATAAAAAATTTGCAGTGATCATTTATTGTAAACTCGATAGGATGATCTTTAAGTTTAGCTTGTCGATAAAGCAAGTTCGGCAGGCCAATCTACCAGTTTGGCCTGCTGACCGAGTGATAAATAAATTACAAGTTTTCATGCAGATTTTATCTGATATTGATTCTGATTCGAATTTTCAAGGCCTTATTTGATAAGGACTGACCCCTAGGCCCAACCTCTATAAATAGGGAGTGAGTCTTATAGTTAATTAGATTAATAGAGAGATTAAGAGTGAGACTTTGCTAGCGAGACTCTGAAACTTCCTCAGAGCTCTTGTTCATAAATTACGAACACTAGTTTTGGGTTTTCTCAATTGGTTGGAAGAAGATTCACTAGGAGAAGGCTAACCAACGTACACCTACATGCACTCCGATTGTGGATAGAAAATAACATAGAAGACTAATTAGTTAAGGCTCTTCTAGAACATTATACTCTTCACGGATTGTGGGAGCTTTTATGAATTTAGGAGGTTAGTAAGATCTAGTTAATTTATGCATGTAGTATGTCAAACTTGTGTTTCAAAAAATACTATGGTATAAAAAATTTTTGAAATTCTGCTACGTACTATTTTTCTAACAATTGGTATTAGAGCCAAGTTTTTACATAAATTTGTAAGTTTGTAATCATGCTATGTGTATAAATTATGTGATCTTGATCTCTCCTATGCTTGAATTTAATTTTTTAGAGAGTTGGCACTCTAAGGTTTTTATATATTTATATGTTGTCATGGATTATATAGTGAACGTTTATTAAATAATTATGATTAATTAAATTATTATTTAATTATTAATTAATTAATTAATTTATGTCGGTTATGGCTCCTTAGAGGTTAGAATGTGTATCTAGGTTTTTCATGTAATTAGATAGCAGACTATCATCTCCATCTAGGAATTATTATTTAATTTTAAATTTGTAAAAATTTTATAATTAAATAATCATTCGAGAGAAGAAGGATCTAGAAGATGGATGATAGTGTTTCCATGGATTTTTTGAGTCTCTAATTTTATGTTTTTGAATTGTTAAAAATAAAATTGATAAATTGCATTAAAAGATGTATTTTCTAAATGTTGTGATTTCTGCTCGTTCGGTAAGCCAAACCATTAGGTTTGGTAGGCTAAAGGTCGTAGATCGGCAGGCTAAACTTCAAGTTCAGTAGGCCGTCAACGAGGTAGAAATCTGATAGCTCTAGTGGCATGCCAAACTATCATGATCAACAAGCCAAACTGAAAAGATTGGCAGGCTGATGGATCATGACCCGTTGGCCGATTACACAGATTGGCATACTGATATAGAGCTGTGATTTTTCATTAAAGGTACATTTTTCAATGTAGATTTAATTTTATTTTTGGGACAATTCTGCGAAACATTAAGATTGGACATGTCCAAAAATATGGAGTTTTTGATCTATGTGGGATTAAAGCTTGAAGATGAAAGTTACATGAAGATGGATACAATTTGAAGATTCAAGGATGAAGAATCAATAATATGGTTCAATTATTCTCTTGTAATCTTTGTTTTCTTTTCTCTAGGGTGGAACCATAATATTACAATTATTTATTATTATTTTGCTTGTGGCTTTGCATGATTGCTTTGTTTGTTTACATTATAATATGATTTGCCATGTATGTTGATAATATGTCGCATAGAATAGGGAGTACCGCTCATTAAAAATTGTTCATGCATGTTTATAAAATAAAACCTTGATTTCAAAAGATTGAGTGGGAGAAGGTTTTCAAAGAGGGGACCTATGGCCTCCATTGTTGGTCTATAGATAGCACATGGTGGTTCTGACCCCTAGGAAGGGACTTCATCATGTACCGGGTTAGACTTCTAAGAGGCTAAGGTATTTTAGCATGATTTATGGTTACACACCACTAGGTGGTGATTATAAATCATGAATAAAATATTGAAACGATGGTTATATACTCATGATGATTTTGTTATTAACCTCCCCTAGGAGCTCTATTAATAAAATTGATGGCCAAAGAAACAATTATTAATATATGCTAGATCATACTCTTTTAGATGGTATATATTAATCAGGAGGGTATCCATGTTCCTGATTGAATTTGGCAAGACTCCCCTAGGAGCTTGTTGAATTCAAAGTTAGGAATTATCGTTGTAAGGTTGTGATATTTTCATGGTTTTGACACATAAACACATTTGCATGTTTTGTATGATAAAGTTTTCTTACTAAATTATTATGATATGTTTGCTTATGTTTAGTTTATGATTCTTTATTGTAGATTAAAAATGTCTAAAAATGCTTTATCATCAATACTTGACAAAAATCAATTAATCGATGAGAATTATAATGATTGGAAATGGAAACCAAACATTGTCCTGTCCTTTAAGAAACCAAAATTTATGCTGACAACATCTTGTCGTCCCGAGCCTACGAGAGATTCCACCAATGAGTAAATCCAAGCATACGATCGCTGGAAAGATGCCAATGATTAGGCCCGCTGCTATGTTATGGCCAACATGAACAACGTGCTGCAAGCTTAACATGAGGATTATAAGACTGCTAGGCAGATATTGGATAATCTGAAAGACATGTTTGGAGGCCAGGCCTTAACAAAGCAGCAAGGGGCACTTCAAAAACTCTTGAACTATAAGCAAAGATTGGGGACGTCTATAAAAAAGCATATAATGTTAGTCATGGGTTACCTCATTGAGGCTCAGACCAATGGAGCTGACATCAATTTTGAAACTCAGATGAGTATGGTCTTTGAGATTCTATCTAAGGAATTCATTCCGTTTAGAGCTACATTTAATTTGAGCAATTGGTGGAATATAACTTTGACAGAGTTAATGAAATAGTTATAGGAGTTTAAACTACTAATCAAGGAGTCTCTTGCTGGTGGCGACGTCAAATTGGTAGTTGTTTTTGGTTCCAATCCTAACCCAGGGAATGGAAAGAAACAACAGGCTAAGAATGAGAAGTCTTCTATTCCTACAAACAGCAAGAATAAGAAGAAAAAGAAGAAGAACCCGAAGAAGCTAAAGTGCTTCTTCTGCAGGAAGGTAGGGCACATAAAGAAGAAATACAAGGACTTCCTTTCTCGAGGGGTAGGTATGATCTTTTGTATTTAGAAACTTGTTTGGTTGAGGAATCTAGTGACATTTGGGTCATAGATTCTAGAATAACTAATCATGTTTGTGTTCTCTACAGGGGTTGAAAAAAAGAGAAGTCTGTTGCATGAAGACTTTATACTTTGGATGGGTGATGGATCTTTGATCTTAGCTGAAGCAGTGGGAGACATCCATATGTATTTTGATAATTATAGGATTTTAATTTTGCATGATTGTTTTTATGTTCCTAAATTTAAAAGGAATTTAATTTCTATAGCTTGTTTATTTAAAGACTCCTATTTAAATTCTTTTAATAATAAAGTGGTGATTTGTAAAACAAATCTTTTATCTATCCTAGATGGATGCAAAATAATCTTTATTTTATCAAACCTAAGATGGACTTACTGCTTAATGCTGAGATGAATGATAATAACTCTAAAAAACTTAAAACTTCTTACTCTAATAAGACTTATCTTTGGCATTTGCAACTTGGTCATATTAACCTGAATAGGATTCAAAGGTTGGTAAGGGATAGACTTTTAAGTCACTTAAAGGTGGAATCTATACCATAATGTGAATCTTGTTTGGAGGGTGAAATGACCAAAAGACTATTTGGGTCTAAGGGCAATAGGGCCGAAGGGGTTCTAAAACTTGTTCATAGTGATGTTTGCAGACCGATGAACATCCAAGCACGAGGAGGGTATGAGTACTTCGTCACTTTTATTGATGATTACTAAAAGTACGGGTATGTGTACTTGATGCACCACAAAAGCAAAACTAGTTTAGGGAGTTTAGAGCTGAAGTGGAAAAGCAATTGGGCAAGCCATAAAGGCACTTCGATCTGATCGAGGTGGTGAATACCTTTTTGATGAGTTCTTGGAACACGTATTAGAAAATGGGATTTTATCTCATTTGACTGCACCAGGAACTCCGCAACAGAATAGTATAGCAAAGAGAAGGAATAAGACTTTGTTGGATATGGTCAGGTCCATGACGAGTGATTCATCATTGCCTTTGTCCTTTGGGGATATGCACTACAAACCGCATGTTATCTTTTAAACAATATGCCTTCAAAATTGGTTTTTAAAACTCCACACAAGTTGTGGACATGTAAGATGACATCCTTAAACCATATTCACATATGGGGATGCCCAGCTCATTTTTAGTTTAGGGATGCAAATAAGTTGGAAGCATATTTGGAAGTTTGCGTGTTTGTAGTATATCCAAAAGGGATTAAAGGGGGTTTTTTCTATAACTTAAAGGAAAATAAAGTCATGGTTTATGCTAACGCAACTTTCCTTGATGAAAGTTACATGGAGGACTTTAAGCCTCAAAGCAAAGTGGTGCTAGAGGAGTTAAAGAGTGATTCAATCACTCCGGGGGTTCCAAATGAAACCGTTCCAATCAGTGAAGAAAAACCAAACGAACCCAAACAACAACCTAAGAGGCTTTGGCTTAGTGGGAGGATCAAGCGTTAACCCGAAAGGTATATGTTCAATGGTGAGGCCTATTGGCTGAACCGGATGAACATGACAAGGATCCTTACACTTATGTAGAGGCTATGGAGGATGTTGATTTGAAACTCTAGACAAATGCCATGTACACAAAGATGAAGTCTATGGAGACTAATCGGGTCTAGGAGCTTGTAGATCTTCCTAAAGGAGTAAAACCTATAGGGTGTAATTGGATCTACCGGAGGAAGAGAGGAGTGGATGGAAATGTCAAAACCTTTAAGGCTAGACTAGTAGTTAAGGGATACACGTAAAAGGAAGGAATTGATTATGAGGAAACCTTTTCACCTATAGCCATGCTTAAATCCATCCGCATTCTCTTGTCCATAGCTACCGCCCTCGACTATGAGATTTTGCAAATGGATGTCAAGACTGCCTTTCTAAATGGCTATGTTGATGAGTCCATATATATGGAGCAACCAAACAGGTTCAAGGTCAAAGGTCAGGAAGGTAAGGTTTGTAAGCTGCTAAAGTCAATATATGGATTTAAGTAGGCTTCCCGTTCTTGGAAAATAAGATTTGATCAAGTGATCAAGACTTATGGGTTCACACAAAATGTGGACAAACCATGTGTGTACAAACACATTAAGGATGGGAAGGTGTTTTTCTACTGCTCTATGTAGATAGCATTCTACTAATTGGCAATTACATTAGGTTGTTGTCATCGGTCAAATTATGGTTGACCAAGCAGTTTGACATGAAGGACTTAGATGAGGCTAATTTTGTTCTCGGTATCTAGATTTTTCAAGATAGGAAGAACAAAATGATAGTTTTGTCCCAAGTTGACTACATAGATAAGATTCTTAGGAGGTTTGCAATGTAGGATTCCAAGAAAGGTTAGCAACCATCTAGGTCTGGAATTACTCTTTTTAAGAAAGACTCTTCAAAGTCTGAGGAAGAAAGAGAATACATGAAGAAGGGGCTTTATGCTTTGACAGTGGGTAGTCTCATGTATGCCATGCTTTACACGCGACCGTATATTTGTTATGCATTCGGGATTGTAAGTCGATTTCAGGCAAATCCAGGATTGAACCATTAGGTTGCAGTCAAGCATATTATCAAGTACTTAAGAAGGACTCGAGGGTATTTGCTTGTGTATTTGGATGAGGACTTAACTTCTTTAGGATACATTGATTTGGATTTCAATCCTATTTGGATTCTAGGAGATCGACTTCGAGTTTTGTATTTTTTTTGGGTGGCGGTGCCATCAGTTGGAGAAGTGTGAAGCAAGATTGCATTTTAGATTCAACGATGGAGGCCGAGTATGTGGCAGCTAGTGATGCTTCAAATGAAGCAGTGTAGCTCTGCAAGTTCCTTAGGGATCTTAAGATAGTTCTTGGTATGTTTAAGGCGGTATCATTGTACTGTGATAACAGTGCGAGGTAGCTAATGCTAAGGAACCAAGATTTTACAAGAAGAGTAAGCATATTGATTAGAAGTATCATGTGATAAAGGACTTCATAGAAGGCGACATGTCGCTGTGTGCAAAATCGTCTCAAAGGGCAATTTAGCTAAACTATTCATGAAGACAATTACTAGGAGAGTCTTCGAGAGGCATGTCGAAGCTATGCGATGCAAAATTTGTCACATTTACTCACTTAGTCTAAGCTGGAGATTGTTAGAAATGTATGCCTCAAGGAGTAAAAATGTAATATGTTTTTGGAGACATTTTTATCAATAAAGAATTTTTTTATTATTTATATACCAAATCTTGTCCCTTTTACATTCATATTTGTTAAAAGTATGTTAAGTAAACAAAAGACTGAGACTGTCAATCTAAACCTTTAAGAATTGGGCATATAATGGACAGATTGTGCGAAAGACATGATTCTTAAGGTCACGGTCTAAATCATAAGATTCGTAATCGAGGGAATGAAGTTGGGTGCTTTATTCATGCAAAAATTGTTGTATTGTCTATATCCCTAATAAGAGATGGTTTGTCTTGACTATCAGAGATAGACTCCATGAATAGAAACATTGGCACATCGTCATAGGTGACGATGCGTTGGATCGGGACATAAAGTGAATTGATTTAGATTAATAATTCTGTCTCGGCAAATCGATTCACTTTAGATAATCATACGTATTGTACCTTAATCTTGAGATGAATAATAGGCCCATTGTCTTGACTTGTGTCTTTTTCTGTACCAAAGGGTGACATCCACATTTTAATAGTGGTACGCATGTTGGTACATTGGATAAAAGACTCTTGATGGTGTAGACATGTTATTCATAGATATGGAATCCATAGCTCCTCCTCATGAGTAGTTGACATCCTCTTATATGCGTTATCCTATAATTAAAAAACTAGAGCGGTCAACTATTTGGATACATAGGTGTAACCAAATGGTTTATTGTTTTTGGATGGTAAGTTTTCCAATGGTGAGATAATGGAACATAAGATAAAAATAATCAAGAAAGACAGAATTTATCCTTAAGCCGATTATGGATAATCCTATTGGGATACGATACATTATGATATGTCATGGAGACTTAGCTATAGGGGCTTTGTAATTCTATATAGTTCGAGAGTGCAGCTCTAAGTTTTAGTGGAGTAGCATTAGAGCTGATAATTATGAAATGTATATCTAGGATATTGGGTTTCATAATTATTGGAAGCTTGAACTATATAGGTCCATCGGTCCCCTTTGCTAGCTCATAAAATTCCTATAACGATACGGCATGCTTTTTTAATAATTGGTGACTTGTATCAAATTATCAGATTGGCTAAAAATTTGATAGGATCAGATAATTTATGTCTGTTTATCAGTTGAATTAATTTTGTAAAAATTAATTCAAGATAAACTTGTTGAATTATCGAGATCAAATAATTCATGTCTGTTTATTAGTTGGATTAATTTTAAATATATTAATTCAACATAAAGTTGTTGAATTATCTGGAATATTTATTTTCCTAGAGATTATCTAGATATGACTGTTTTAATTAGATAACTTCTCTATTGGGTTGTTTGAATTAAAACTAAAACTCGATCCCAAGAATCTCAGGTGGGAAATAAAAAAATTCATAAGGATCATTTATCGTAAGTTCGATAGGCCGATCTTTAATTTTGGCCTACCAATAGAGCAAGTTTGGTAGGCCAATCTGTCAATTCGGCGTCCCGACTAAGCGATAAATAAATTACACCTTTTCACATGGATTTTATCTGATATTGATTTTGATTCAAATTTTAGAGGCCTTATCTGATAAGGACTGACTCTTGGGCCTAACCTCTATAAATAAGGAGTGAGTTTCATAGTTAAGTAGATCAATTAAAAGATTAAAAGTGAGACGCTGCTGGTGAGACTATGAAACTCCTTAAGTGCGCTTGTTCACAAATCACAAACACTAGCTTTAGGTTTTCTCAATTGGTTGGAAGGAGAGTCACTAGGAAAAGGCTTAATGACGTGCGCCCACATGCACTCCGATCGTGGGTAGAGACTAGTAAAGAAGACCAGTTGGTTGAGACTCTTCTAGAACATTATACTCTTCATAGATTACGGGAGCTTTTGCATTTATGAGGTTAGTAAGATCTGGTTAATTTATACATGTAGTGTGTCAAACTTGTGTTTTAGAAAATACTCTACTGTAAAAAATTTTTAAAATTTCGCTCTGTACTATTTTTCGAACACCTTTGTTTGTAAAAACGTTCATTGTACATACAAACCCAGAATTCTCCATTCTTTCTTTCTCTAAAATTTTCTCTTTCTAAGCTCTCGAATTCTCTCTATTTTCTCTCTAGATTTTCAGAGTTTTTCCCCAAAGATGTCTAAAAAACCTTCAAAGTTCTTTTATCTTTAAACACTTTTATCTAAACATTCTTCAATATTTTCTTTCTTAATTCCACAAAATCTTCTCAATACTCTCTTAAAAACCCTTACATCCACTTAAAGCACTCAAATCTTCTCAATTCCCTCTCAAAGCTCTCAATTCACTCTCAAGAATCTCCTTTTCTCTCTCAAATCATGGATACTAGATATGATCACTTGAGGAAATATTTTCCTTCCCTTTCTTAAAAAGAAATTAGGCAGAAGTATAAAGCTTGAATCACTCGTCTTTAGGTCCTTTCTTGTTTTAAACTTCAAACTGATGTAAAAATGTATATGAAAGGTCTTATTCATTCTAGTGATGTCACAAATAAAGGTATCCCTGGGATGAGTATGAGTCTATGTGTTAGGAAAAGAAGAGCTCAACTATAGCATCTTAGTGTTTTAAGTGTTTTCGTCAAAATTGTGAGTGTAGGTGTAAGTCAAAAAGTCTTATGTCTATAAATAGAGAGGATAAAATACTTTTCAGTAAAGATGGGCTTTCTAAAGAAAACTTAGATGATCTTTAAGATTCTTTTTTAGACATCCTAGTGGTTATGCTTAAGGAGCCATTTGTAAACTTTAATTTTAGTTTAATGCAGAAAAAGAACGTCTAGGGAATCTAACGTTAAAAGACCAATTGTTTAGTTTGTAGGGATGTTTGATGGGAAACAGTCACCTAGTTCGTCTGGTTTTTAAGCAAACTTTATAAAATATTTTTAGTTTTTGTGTGTTTTTGTTTTCTTTTAATTGTTTTTTTAGAAATTATTTGAGATATGAACTTGGTTTTAGAGAAAAATTATCAAAATGGCTAAGTAATAGATTTTCTTGAGACAAGTTTTGATGAACATAAGTTTTCATTCCTCAAATAAATTTTCATTAGAAAAAATTAAAAAAAAATAAAAATAAAAAAATATTTTTATTTTTTTGTGATTGTTACAATGGTTGCTCGTTTAATTATTTTATTTGTCCTATTTACTTTTTTATCTTATCTGTCAGATGCATTATTCGGTAGGTATTTGGTGTGTTGTATACGTTTTGGTTTCGTCCTATTTTGTCAAAAGTTGTATAGTAATGTTTAATTTTTCAAAAGTTGAATAGCTTTTGTTGGGTAAAACTTTCAAAAGTTCTACAATTAAGTCACATTTGCCTATCTGTCTTCATCAGTCTTCACCTGCTTATTTGTCTTCGATCATACTCAATTATGTATTATATCTCATTCATTGTTAGAGTCTTACTCAGAGCAGTGGAAAAAAAAAATTCAACAAAAAAGCATAAAATTCTAAAAAAAATAATTTTAGTTTCTCAGAAACTATTATGGAGTCCTCATCCTAATCATCTTTGAATTTTGAAAACATCTGTGTGTTTTGTGGTTCTAATTCAGGAAAGGGTATTAACTATTTAAATGCTGCATTCTATTTAGGGCAAGTCTTAGCTAAGAAAAAGATAAACCTTATGTATAGAGGGGTAGTCTTGGTTTAGTGGGAACTGCCGTAACCAGAGCCAAAGTAGGAAGAGTCCTAGGAATTATCCCTCATTTTCTTGTTTAAGATAATCTTTGTAGTGAAACCATAGGAACCGAGAAAATTGTCAAAAATATCCTGAGCGTTCAAAACATGATTCATCATTCAGATGCATTCATTATTTTATTGGGAGGTCTAGGAACTCTAGAAGAAATATTTATCATAGCTAGTTGAAATCAGTTAGGTATACTTAATAAACTAATTGGTGTGCTTAATGTTGATGATTTCTTTGATGGTTTTTTAAGTTTTCTAGATAATGTTGTGGAACAAAACTTTCTTGTAAAGTCAGGAAGAAAGATTTTTATCTCTGCTCCTACTATTGAGGAATTGCTTAAGCAAATGCAAGTCATCACTCCCGAGGCAGATACTACATCTTTAAAGCTTAGCAAGAAGTGCAAACAAGATTTGGATCTTTCTCTCTAAACTCTTTAATCTTTCTATTTTACCTACAGCACGTTTCTTTATATTATGTTTATGTTTCTATGTGTGTTTTGAATAACCGCTCTTATATATATGTTGTTACTCGTTCTACTTAATCTTGTTAAACATTGAAGATAATACTCAATTTAGGTTGAAGGGAAAGGGTTTGTGTCAAATTTATGCAAAAATTTCAAGCTTGAGTCTATTTTTGTGTGTCTAAATTGGGACTTACTCTAAAACCAAGCGCATTAAAAAAGACTTAAAAAAAAGAAAAACCACAAAAAATTTGAAAAATTAGAAAAGAAAAAATGGTGTGTTGTTTGTAAAACTGTTAAGATTCTTGTTTAGTTTCGATATGGCTAAGTGAAGGAGTTAGTATTTAAACGCATCTCGATTTGATCCAAGAATGTCATCTTTCATATATTATCATTTATGCTTATATTCTCCATGTTGTGTGCATGCATGCATGTTTAGGATAGCTGAGTTATAGTCTTTAGCTTTCTTGAGACATGTCCTAATCATGTATGTAACATATTTCATACTATTGGGTTTGTCAGCATTTGCATCTTAAAAAAAAAACTAAAAATTTAAAAAAACCAAAAAAAATGTTTGGTAAATATTTGTTTTCTTTATTTTTGTTTTTAAAATGCCTCTTGTCTGATGAAGAAACATAGTTATATCATGGCTTGTTATAAGATTCAGATATTGTTAAAGTTTATATTAGTTTCTTATGTTAGCCTCATGTTTAAATTCATTTTTCCCAAAATTTGAGCACTTAATCTTAAACTTTGATTTGTTGTATTAATTTAGAGACTGTTTATGTAAATAAAATCTAGTTTATTTTTATAAAATCTTATAATATGTTTGAATCCCTATCAAGGTGAAATCCTAGATAATATGAAGTTAAGGACATAATTTAGGTCATCTTTCGATCATTTGAGTCTTTCAAGCTTCAAATTTATCATTCATCATACCTTTTTACCCTAGCTTTACATTACAAGTCAAATAAAGTCCTAATTGTCCTTAATTTATTGTTATTCTACATTAGTGGAGAGAAAAAAAAACTTAAAAGATTTTATTAAAATAAATTAGTTTATATTAATATAAATTTATCTGGTTGGTATGCAATGACTAGTGATAGAATAACACATATACATGGGAAAATTAATTTTAAATATAAAACATAATCTTAAAGTTAACCATAAACTTAAATAATATTTGTATTTTATTTTAAGCCACGATTTTGAAACAACCCCTGAGGACATTCTGCAAGGAGACACCAGCTTTTGAGACATTAATCATTTGTTCGTTTTTCATGTTTTTAGCACTTTGATTGCTTAAAACTAGCACTAAACTAGTTAGGGGTGTGATGAGACTGTGAAAATGCATATTTCTTATAGCTAAATATCATAATTTTGCATTCACATTTCTCATTAAATTCCTTAATTCTAGCATTTGTGTGTTAATTAGTATTTTAGTGTGTTTTTATGAAAATATGTTTAAAAATGTATTTTTAGTTTTTTTTATATTTAATGATATTTTTAGTAATTTTTATAATCATTTTTGTATATTTATAATTAAGTAGTTATAAATAATCAAAACTATAAAAACAATATTTTTATTTTAAGTCTTAAAATATTTGTAAATAAGTTTTTAAGCTTGTAAATATGTTCTATTATATTTCTAGTAATTTATAAAAATATTACCGAGTAATATATTTGTTAAGATTTGTTAATTTTAAAAGCTTTTATTTATTTTTAGTGTGTATTGTGTGTTTTATTGTAAAATCAATATTTTTAAATTATTGTAAATATTATGTTTGTAAAATAATTAATTTTAGTATGTTTGTTAATTTTAGATTTAAAATATAGAGAAAAAAAGAGCAAAACAGTGCAAATACAAGCAAAAACAGACCTCAAATACTTAAGAAATCAAAAAAGGAAAATAAAAATCAAAAGGACACATGGTGCGCTTAGAGTCGTCCAATCAGACCATCCAAGAAATCCTAGCCGCACGCATGTCTAAATCTCGCGTTAGATCCCCTTGGGATTCGCTGAGGATGTTCCTATGTACTTCCATTTTTTCCGTCGTTAGACTTATTGTCACGCCCCGGAGTACGGGAGGTGACGTAGTGGTTTATTTAAATGAATTAAGTAAAGATTTAGTTAAAGATAGGGTTTTAGAAGGAAATTTATAAAGAAAAAGGTGATAATTTTAAAATCGTTTGAACAGATAAGTTAAAGAAAATAGATGAATCATCATAATAATTAAACAAATAGAAATAACATTAAAATAATTAAATATGGGGTGGAACGCGTATGAGTCCCACTAGCCCACATATTGTGCACACACATATAGTACTGACAATATTATGATACAACCACAGTCCAGAATGAAAGAGA
>CAMOHE010052108.1:0-23233 GCA_946598075.1 Artocarpus hirsutus
ACCCGAATTTGGTTCTGTTTTGAATTTTTGAGACCTTATCTGATAAGGAATGACCCTAGACCTAACCTCTATAAATAGGGAGTGAGTCTAATGAGTTATTTAGATCAATAGAGAGATTAAGAGTGATACTCTACTGGTGAGAATCTGAAACTCCCTGAGAGCTCTTGTTCACAAATCACGAACAATAGCTTTGGGTTCTCTCAATTGGTTGGAAGGAGAGTCACCTTGAGGAAGAGCTGTACGTGTGAGCCCACACTCACTCCGATCGTGGATAGAGAATAGCAAAGAAGACCAGTTGGTTGAGGCTCTTCTAGAACGTTACTTCTCTACACAGATTTTGGGAGCTTTTCGGCGTATACAAGGTCAGTAAGATCAGGTTAATTTATACATATAGCATGTCAAACTTATGTTTTGAAAAATACTCTAATTTAAAAATTTTTAAAATTTTGCTGCGTATTATTTTTCCAACATAAACATCACAATAATGGGGTGAGTACTCAATGAGGCGACAGTGGCGTTCGACTAACAACGACAGTGGCAGCAAACAACAGTTGAATTTTAGAGAGAGAGAAAGAGATAAATGAAGAGAGGAAAAAAGGGAGAAAGAGAAACAGAAGGACAGAGTCCATGGGCAATAGTGGTGGTGAGCATGGCCACGGGCTAAAACGATGAAGGCGCAACAGATGATCATGGCACGGTGTAGTAGTGCAGCTGAAGAGAGAAAGATAGGCAAAGAGGGAGAGAGAAAGTCAGAGAGAAAGAGGAAGAAAGAGAGGGCAGGGAAACAGCGGCAACAGGGGAAATCGATGGAGGAGCAGCGAAACACAATTTGAAGAGCGGCGGAACAAGGTGGTGGTAGAGAGATTCGAGGTAAAGAGAGATGGGAAAAGAGTTAAAGAGAGAAACATAGGCAAGAAGGTCAAGCTAGGTGGTTTTATGGTAAAAACTTTTAGTGGCGCTAATATTCGTCACTAAAACCTCCCAAGTTGCTAAAAACTAAAGGAACAACGTCGTTTAGCTTAATTGCAACTTTAGTGATGACACAACTTTTAGTAACGACATATGTTGTTGCTAAAAGTCTTGAAAAATCTTCTAACCAATTTGATTTTAGCCCTAAAATGTTAATGAAAATTCAAAAAGTTGTCGCTAAAACTGTTATTGGGTAACAGCTGGATCCATTATTTATTGCAATGGTGAAAAGATTTTTGTCGTCATTAAAAGTCTATTTTTAGCAGTAAAACAAACCATTTACTGTGTGTTTCACCAAATAGACTTTTATGTCATCCATAAAAGTTGGTCTAAAAGCTAACAAGCAGCAACTTTCCACTAGTTCATCAGAATGACTTTTAGCGACAACATGTCCACTTTATTTTTCCAACCACTTTATTTTCTTTCTTTATTTTGTCTCTTTTTTTTTTTTTTTTGCTGTTATACTCCCAAACTTATTTCTCTTTCTTTGTATTGACTTAGGGTGTTGCATTTTTTCTTTTCTTTTCTTCATTTATTTCTTTTATTTTTCTTTCTTTTTTTTTTCAAACATAAAGACATAAAATAAAAAAAATAAAAAAAAAACTTCTTAAACTCCACCTTTACTCCCATAACTTAACATAGCTCAAAATTACTTCCTAGAAAGATCGTATGCTTAGAATCGACTAAAGGAATGGAAATTATTTAAAAGCTAGGCTAATAATGTGGCCAACAAAGAAAGGAATAGATTAGGCTCAATGGGATATACTAGGGTTGTAAATATGTTATTGTAGGCTCAAAAAGTCTCAAGCGGCCCAAGCATGACCTAAGTCATTTCCTTAGTGAAGTGAGTAATAGGATTTCACCTTAGAGAAAATGAAGCAAATTCTAGTACTTAAAAGATCATGGAATCACATATTCATAAAAAACGCTCTCCAAATATGAGTACAACTCAAAGATCAAAGATCAAGACATGATGCTCAATATGAAACAATCACAATCAAAATGAAACTAGCTCAAGAGCTAAACACATGCTTAGGCAATATCCACACTTTTCTATAAGCAATGCAATCCATTCAACCATAGTCCTCATCATTGGACCGTGATAAATCACCAAACCAAGCATAAACACCTTTACTTATTTAAAATTTTCTTAAAATTTTTCATTTTTTAAGCAAAAACAAAACAAAAAGTTTAATTTTCCCCTAAACTCAATGCACAAAATCATCAATGTGTAAAGCATAAGAAAAATAGGAAAAGTTTAGAAAGCACTACCCGTTAATGCTCAATGGTGCTTAGGCAAGGTTTGATGTCCTTCAAGCTCATGCGACACCTCTTGCAACTCCAACTTCCCCTTGGCTCCATCGCTTGCACATACAGAAGAAAACAATAGAGAAAAAAAATAAAAAGTTCTCAAAAATTTAAATACATTAAAGCTCAAACCAAACAAAGTAAAAGTTTTAGAAAACTTAGGTTGCCTCCCAAGAAGCACTTAATATAAAGTTGTCAGCCGAACCACCTGTCAAAGAGTGACTTCTGCCACAATAGGTGTCATAGAATACTACAAATGAGTCTTGTGATGAGATGCCCTTAAGCTTGGCAAGGTGTGAAAATGCTCGACACATGACCTCAACAAGACTCGGCTTTAGAGGATGTGATTGGTGGGCTTGAAGAAACAGTGCTAACCTAGGTGGAGGAGGTGTTGGCCAGATCGAATCCTCATAAATGTGATCTTCAATTACCGGTGTGGACACAATTAGTTGGGCCTCATAGACTTCTTCTTGTGACTCTTCTTCAATAACTAAGTCTTCAGTCTCTTCCTTATTTGAAGCATCTTCAAACCTTAGAGAATCATCATCAAACATCTTCAAGTGCTACTCACATTGAAAAGACTCCTTGAGGTGGCAATCTTGTTTGTATCCAATTGAAACTTCCATAGAAGGAGTGGAAAGTACCAATTCTTCAATTTGTTTTCCCTTTATCTCTATCATTTTTAAGGTTTCAAATGACTCATCTACTATTGCATATGACCTTATCAACTTTTCATCCAAGCTCTCCATATTTTGGTCATTCCTCTTTATGTATTGACGAGTCTCCCTTCAAGTTCCAAAGATACATCCGTCTTTTAAGGTTGGATGTCAAACCATGACTCTAATTTATTTGAATTGTTCCAACACCAATGATCATATCCACCATGTCTTCCAACATACAATAGGCATCATCCACAAACAGTTAGCAGAAAGAGGCAATACCATTTCTGTTTTCGACCCAATTTCTTGTAGTGGCACATAACCTATTAAGAAAATTTTGAAGTTGACACTTTCTTGAGAACCCATGGTAAAAAAAAAAAAAGGGACTAGAAACTCTCTATATCTCCACCAAGCACTATGCATTGGTTCCAAATCATATTAGGCAAAACTCAAGAGGACTTATTGATGAGACATCGCGAAGTACCTTGCCAAATGAACAAAACAAACAAAAACAACACTAAAAGCAAAAAGAAATACAAAGAATAAAAGCAAGTAAAATATCCAAATTAAATACTAGAGCTAATTGGAATCGATATTAACCAAAACTAAACAACAATCCCTGGCAAGGCACCAAAAACTTGTTGCATGCAAGTGTACACGATCGCAAGTAATAAAGTGTACCACAATACAGATATCATTCCTATGAGGATTATATTCAATTCTAGTTAAGTATCAAAATTAAATTAACTCTATAATTATTTAGACAACCAAAATTAAAATAAAACGAAAGTAAAATAAATGAAATGAATATTAAAACTAGAAACTAAAATGGAAACAAATGATAACAAAACGGGTCTAGAGGAACTATTTCACCAAGTTTCCATTTTGATCGGTTATTGTATAGATTATTGACAAAATAATCTTCCCGATTTATTGATGTAGAACACTCATATCACTCAATTCTTCCTCTCCCAAGTACTCAATTGAAGAACACCCCAAGCAATCAATTCTAATATCCCTATTCACAATTAATTACTTAGGGTTCAATAAGCACGTTCTATTAATTGGCTACAAAGAAAATCATAGGTTTCCTAATTCTACAATTCTTTAGGTTGTATTTCTTAAACTCACATTTAGAATCCTCATATCCCAAGTACTAATCCTTAATGCTAAAATCAACTAATTAATGATCAAGCAATTAGAGGCATTAAACTCAAAGAAACACAATTTAATGGAAAATGGAAATCAACTGGCAACAATCCGAAGCAATAATCCAAACACAATCTTAACTTGAGTTCGTAGCCCTCTAGATAAGAGATTTAATTACACATAATTACAAATAAAATTAAGCAACACCAATAATCAAGCATTTTTAAAATATACAAAGATTTAAAGAATAAAAATAGAAAAGAAATCACTAAATAGAGTTGTCACATGCGTCAAAACCTCTAACCCAAATTTGTTTCTTCCGCCACTTTGAAACTCCAAAATGCCCTCTTGAATGGTATTTTCAAACAAATTTCTAAATCTAAAATTTATAACTCGGCTAGAACTGCGCACGTGGTAGCGTTTGGTTTGCTACAGCTGAGGGCACATGGGAGCAGGAGTGAGGCGCGCTGCATGGGAGCGAGCTAGCCTGAGTAGGATCTGACAAGGCGACACGCGGCGTGCATAAAGGGTTCGCAGCTGTTGCCACTGACGCTTCACGTGTCTTTGTTGGGGGTGAGTTGCATGTGCCCATCTGGGCTGGCTGGAAGCTGATCCAACGGCTGGCATGGGGAGTTTGCCGATTTTCAATTTCTCGCGATTAGGATTCATTGTGGGCGTGTGTTGATTTGAATTTTTACGATCTTTTTTACCCTAATTTGCTGCCACTTATCATTTTAGCCTTTGTTAACTATTTAACATATACAATTGAGATAAAACAAAAGAAATAGAAGGAAAATAATAATAATAATAATAATAAATAATTCAATTAAAATAAAATAAAATAAAATGAAAATAAAAAAAATAAATTAACACAAATAAAATAAAATATATAAAATAAACAAACATAAATGAAATTAAATAAAAATACCAAGAACATAGCAAAAATATATGTATTCAAGGACATTAATAACTTTATTTTTATAAAGTTATTGCAAGTCGACAATGTCGTTGGTGTTTTCATTATTTGGAAATATAGCATTAACATGTAAATACTGTATTTCACAGCTGCTGCCGATGTTGGTGAGGGAGAAGTGTTAGGGATGGAGATCTAAAAGATAAAAAAGGTGTTTTAAGGTTTTTATTCTCGATTTCTCATGAGATAAATATCAATTGTTATATTACTTACTAAATATTTTGAAACATATAACATTATTTACTAATTCTTAAACTAAATTTGTTGTTGGGCTCCTCTTATACTATTTACCAATAAATGTTATTTAGTGCAATTATTATTACTCAGAATTAGAACATAATAGAATATGCTAAATCTTATGATGCATTTGATCTCGCATTGTGTTGTAGCAGTTTGTGCTCTTACAAATACTAGAAATAGCCAACGTATTACCTTCGAAAAGAAAAAAGATAGCCGCGGATTTAGGTTTAAAACAATTCTTTAAGCTTGGGATCAATAATGCCTCATACTTAATGACATACATTATCCCTCATCTGAATAGAATAGAAAATCTTATTCAAAATTACGTTAGTTACATATCTGTACCTCATAATTTCAACTATTTTTCACTTTTTCTTTCTGTTTTTTTTTTTTTTTAATTATAAAGATATTTTTTGAATATAATAAGTTTATTTTAATTCTATCCTTACAAATGAAAAAATATGAAAAAAATTATAATTATTCTTAAACAGTTTAGGACAAATATTTTATAGATTTAAAAACATAAAAAAACCTAAAACAAAACATCAACTTTTAAACAAAGATCTTGAATTTCATTTTTTTAAAAAAATGTTAAAATATATTTTTAAAAAAATTTCTCAAGAAAAAATATTACAAAAATAAATATGTTCTAATTAAGAGTATTTTTGTCTTTTCTTCTTCTTTTTTTTTTTGGCAATAAAGTCTACGTGAAATACAATTGAAACAAGTTATAGTTTTTAAAAATATAAAGATAAATTAAGAAATAGTTAAAACTAAAAAGTGTAGCTTTTGTTCAAAATTATACACTAAATATAAACCACTTTACCAGAGATTATCTCGTTTAGTTCTCCCCCATATCTCACGCACCAAACACACCCCGCCATTGGTCTTCATATTTGGCGGTTGACTCACAAGTATCTTCAGTCTTTTTTTTTTTTTTTTGGGCTACTAATCACAAGTTTCTTCAGTTGCATTGCAAATGTCAAGCCAAGTTTACAGAAGCCATTTTCTCCTGAAGCTTTGCAACACGAGCCTGCATGTACAGGTTAGAAAATTCAGTGAATAGAACTCTCTTGCCGGAAAGAAAAGAGGCTCAATCAATGAAGGATTTTGGGCGTTTTGTCCCTGAGCTTGATGAAGTGTTGTAGAATACTGTTAAATTTGAAAGAAAACACCCTCGTGCTAGTAACATGATGCGACCCGCCATCACACAAAATTGCAGTTATCCATTTACACAGCCCGTGTAATTCCAACAAAAAATTTAATAGACGTCATCCATTTGGGCACTCTAAAATAACTTATAAAACGAAGGGCTATTTTGCATAAAAATTCAGGTGGGGCAACAAGTTAATTTCCAAAATTCAGAAACCAAAAACACCAAATACTCTCTTATGAAACACCTTCACGGAGATTACTAAGGATAACCAAAAGAACAAAAAGGACAACTCATGTAAATTACTTGCATCGACTCTAATAAGACAAACCCTATCTGGATAAACGGCATGAATTTCAGGTTTCATCAAAGTTCAAAATAAGAATATTTTTCTTTTTTTTTTTTTTTTTTTTTTTTTGTGGCACTGACACAAGATCACATACAACCAAAGGTCGACCTTCACATCCAGTTGACTTTTCCATCGACTTGTTCATGCTACCTTTGTCTGTCCATACTACTCAACAGGCAAACAGAATTAAATACTAGTTACTAATAGATCAAACAAGGGATGATTTTCAGTTTCAAAAATCCACAGTATCCACTGCAGTTTTGTGTACTTATTTGAGAAATTGCGCATACATACATGCTTTCCAAGCATCATATGACATATGTGTCCTAATCAGTTAGCAATGGAGAAAAAGGAATAAAATTATGACATCCGACAATTTTTCTATATGAACTAATCTAAGATATAGAGCATGTGAACCAGAGTGAGAGAGATAAGAAGTTTGTATTAAAGTAACTATTTGTTACTTGTCAGGATTTTTCCAGCAGTGCAACAGAAGAGGCAATGAATATCCAATTTGAAACATTATTGCATAAAGAACAAATACGTCAAGTGTCAAAATGGAACCCATGTTCCTCATGATTAACAAATTGGAACTAAAGTTTTCAAATTGTAAGACCATTGAACATGATGATGAATCAGAGTAAGGACCATCTGCAAATTTTCATTATGTAAACCGTAGGTGTATAGTTGTTTTCTAGATTACTAATGCAATTTAAATCGCATAATCTAACATAGAAGGCCTCATTTGATAAACAATATTCAGTTTTTCATAAACAGAACAGATAATTCTCTGAAACCATTTCAAGCGTTTTAAGCATAGCAAGGGGAAAGAGAACCCACGTGAAATTATAAATAAAGATAAAAAGTTAGTTGATTTGCTCCTTAAAACAGACTGAAAGTGGTTAATAAAGAGAAAATATTTTCTAGCTTATAACTTGTGTACAATTTTATTAAATTCGAAAAGGCTGCAGCGTGCCACTTTGTGAGAGAATATACACCAACATTTGCAACAGATTTCCTAGAAACAATTAAATTAGTTGATCATAGCCTACAAACCAATTTGAGTACTCAAGTAAGATGGTACTAAGACCGCTGCATACCAATTTTAGTAAGAGAAGTGTACTAATAAACATGTCAGCACACACACACACACACACAGAGGGTAAGATAGATGAGGGAGAGGGAAAGGAGAGGGAAAGAATTGTGAATTATAAGAGTGAGTTTGTCCCGTTTTTCGCTGAGTATGCATGCGAAGGCAATCCCATAGAAAATGTTAGAAATTCTTTACCTATTTTAGGGGCAATACCTTTACCCTTCTAGGGACCAACATAAGTTCCACTAAACCTTGGTTAAGGGTTCGTATGCTATTAAAAGGAGAATATAATAACATTTATTTAGACCTTAAGGAATTGAGTAATACCGTGAATGATTTTGAACGTCGAATAGATGGATCTATATCTAGAGCTGTTAAATATGACTCCTCAGCAAAATCAAATTGGTCCATAGCCAAAAATGCATCACCCTGACAAACATAGCCCTGAAAAATGTGTATCCTAATCAGATACCTACAAAATAAAATATATAACTATGTTCAGAAAGAATAAGGATTGTTATTCCAAAAAATATTTTCAATAGGCAACCGCCTATACAGTATCGACTCTTCTGCTTGTTCTTTCACAACATGCATGAGGAAGAGGAGGAGGAAGTTGCATAAGGATTCGACTATGACAGAAAGATTTGTTTATATGCTAAAAGCATACACTATGAGTGCACAAACTCCCAGTGGAAGAGCATAAAGCTTGCAAGATGACACTATCATTATGGATTTTGTCTCTGCAACATTTAATTAGCTGCACTGATTTTAAAATATAAGATCTAGTAGCTGAAACTAAGGCCATTAGCGAAGCCCAAATAATTAAATTGTAAATACTTCTTATAAATAGCCTATTTTCTAATTTATAATAGATATAAGGGGAAAGCAAGACATAGTTATGCATTCCATTGACGAGTTTACTAAACTCTCTTAATAGAAAAGAAATGTGTATCCTTTTTACAACTACTACATGAGAAATTTCAGCAAATACATTAATCATTAGTAATGTAATAAATAGTAATTTTTGATCAACTTTCTAATTATCATAGCTGTAAGAAGTTGGACTGATCAATGAAAATAAAGTAATATCTAGTCTGTTGATCCGCTATGCTATTATCACATAGAATATTAAAACAATCAACTATTTCATTCTTCATATAGGACATTTCAAGAGAAAAAGAAAAATGCATAGTCATTCTAGCAGGAATGAGACATGGCAATCCTCACATCACAGACTTTGTAAGAAAATAGAAGGCTTATAAGTAAAATTAATCATGTCATCACTGAACTGTACATGGCAAACTAAAATTTTTTTTAAGATCCTCCTTTAACTCCATACTCTTAAAACAAAATTTAGTTTATTACCTCAACATACTGAGGGCTGAATGTCAAAGCCTCTCGAGCATCTTCAAGAGCTTCAGCATACTTGTTCATTGCCAATCGTGCACGAGACCTAAACAGTCCAGAAGGAAAAAGAAAAATTCCAGTAACCGCTGCAGCCATGTTAATCTGCTATTGCTGACTAAGAGGTACTTTTACAGTAAAAAATACATATACCGGAATGATTGTTTCTGTATGCATACTAACGGTTGATAAATCTAAGGAAAGATATCAACATTTGGTAATTCATATAACAGTAAACATTAATGAATTGATAAATATCTATATGGCAAGCCCTCAATTTTTTTGTGCATGAGAAAAATGTCTCACTCAGAAACATGCACACGCACACACGTGCATAGGTGTATATGCATTTATGCACGAATCTGACGCCAATATATAGTTTTTACAAACCTGTCTTTGTATATAATATGGATGCCACCAATTGGCTTTAATTCTATAGCCTGCACCAGTAAGATGCAATAACATCAGTGCCCATTTATTAATTCCTTCCCTAATACAGATATATCTAAATTTACAAATAATATTCTAGTGAAAGTTTCGCCAACCTACTCAACTCATATTTTGCCCATGGAAAGATGTTTTTTAAAAAAATAATAATAAATAAATAAATAAACCACGACAAGCTAGGTAACGAATAATTATTAAGTTATAATATGTTTCGACTCAAGACAATCACATAACAGTCTCAACAAACTCTCAATCCCAAAATGCTCCTTAGGAACGACCAAAACAATATTGGACCATATTCTTACTGGTTATCATTCTATCCTAAACTCAAAATTGAGACGAGGACATCTTCGTTTGCATTTTCCGGTACGAGATTCAACGCACACCTGGGCACGGCGTGTCGTTGGCAAAAGTTATCTTCCGTTGACTGATACTATGATATGTTTTTTCATGCCAAATTAATTTGATTTGATTTCAAAAGATTGGTAATGGTAATAGAAATTGGGTACCTGACCTGAGAAAGGATCGACTCAGCGTCAGGAAAATCCCCCTTCTCCAAGAGAATCTCGGCCCTCTTTCTCAAGGCAAAGGCTTCAAGGCTCTTCTTTGCGTCTTCGGAAGGCGCTCCGGAGAGAGCCACCAGGACCTCAGCGGAGCGAGCGGCGGTGTCGCAGTGGCTAATGACGACGGCGGCGGCGGCTGGCCCGGGGATGGCGACGAGGTTAGGGCCGGAGCCACAACGGCCGAGGCAACCGCATGAATTGACTGAGATGGTCGGAGGAGCGAGAGCCACGAGGGTTTGGAGGGTTTGGAGAGAGCCTTGTCGGCGGCAGGTGCGGTTAGTGCAGACGCGGATTTCTTCCACTGAGGAACGACAGAAGCACAGAGGAAGATGATGGCTACGACGTCGTTTAGAAGCTGCTGTGTTGGAGATCGGGATGTTTGCTAATGGTACTGGGAATAGCACCTCCATTTCCTTCTCCCTTAACCCTTGAATATACTCCTTGTTGCTGCTGACTGCTGTGACTCTCTCTACCCGAAACCCACCAGGCGCGAACAACTAACGGGTCAATTGTAGCAAAAGATAATTGTGCGCTTAGTAGTAAGTTGCAAAAATAAAAATATTATTTATTCCTTGAAAGAGAAAAATATAACGAATCCTAATTTTATTCTACCAATCTCCTAATGCGAGAATATTCTCTTTTCTTGCCCGAAATACTTATTTATTTATTTTTATTTTTATTTTTTTATTTTTTTTTTGAAGTAATGCATCGGATTCTATCAATTAGGAAAGTCAATTACAGCTTCAATACAATACAAGGAGGATTCCTGTAACTAAACCAATTCCCATCTATCGTTGACCCTTCTTTAGCCAAAGCCATGAGCTGCAAAATTAGCACTATTGTGGGTAATCTTGGCAGTCCAATGGGCCAGAGTCGGGATCAAATAAAGTTTGTATAATGTACAAGCATGACGGTTGAGATTATAGGACAAGCGACCTCATTGAGACCTTTCTAAGGGGTTGAGAAAAGGTCAACCGCGTTGAAGTCGAGATGATGAACTGACTAGGTTTAATGAATAATTGCAAGTTACACTAAATGAGGAACTTACCAAATATTCCTCCAGATCAAGGGTGTATCGTCATCAACGCGATTTGTGAAGTAGAGTCACCTGCCAGATAAGGGAGAAATTGATCCCTTATTCGAATAAAGAAGGAATATTCCCTAATTTGTAGCATTAATTTATTGATTTAGTTTATTCATTTTATTTATCTTAAGAAGGCTATAAATAAGGGCTAAGGCTCACAAAAAAGGCCAACTTTCTTATTCTTGTGAACAAAATTGCTGCTTGTATTTGCTCACCAAAAAAAAAAAAAAAAAGAAATCTCTCTAAAAGTAGACATAGTTCTAAACTAGTGAACCACCATAATTATTGGTGTCCATATTTACATTTTTACAATTTTATTTCGGCGAATCGAGCGAGTAAACACCGTGGTGAGGATTTTCTCGAGAGTTATTGTTGATGAATTTTCACTGTCAATAATTGGCGTTGGAAAAAGAGCCAGTTTTCTCTATTTGTAATCTCATTCAAAAAGAAGAAATTCTCATACATCATGTAATATCTAAAAAATTCATTAGTTTAAATCTAAAATTTGATCAAGATTTAAACAATGAATTTCATTAGCAAAATTTCATATTTTATAATTATGAAATTATGTGCCTAAGATATAATGAAATTTCATTTGCATAATATGTGCAAATTTTTATGAATTAAGGTGAATTTTATATATACAAATTTTGTGAGTTAAAGTGTTCCAAAATTTGTTAAGTACTTTAAGAGGAAAAATTAATATCACATGGATTAGGTAAAAATCCAATTTTTGTGATAACAAAACACATAAAGTAAATATGGGATGATAAGATTAAAATATTATGCCAAAGTCCTAAACAGAATAAATATTAATAGTATGCCAGTCAGTTAAACTATTAAGATATTAATATTAGCATTCCACCTAGTGTCAGTATTTAGCATACAGAGACATTAAAAGCACTCAAGTTAGTAACATAGTAGAATTATACAGAATTAGTTCCCATATTGACAGATAAACAACTATTGATGGGAATTAAACAATATGGGTACATAGTATACTAACACATTTTAGACTGATAAGAAAAATATCTCCTCCATACCATATTGTAAGAACAACAAAAATACAAGTTTGGTTGAAATTCAACTACTAAAGTAAAACCTAGTCCACTAGGTGTACTTCGATCTTATCCAAAATGGATCTTAAAAATTGTGCAAAAACTCCTCTAATCTCCCTTATGAAATTTGGTTTTCAAGGGGTCTTTAGTAGCAAAATTTTGTTGCAAAATGGTTCTTAATTCATGGTCTTTAAATGCCAAGGTAGCAAACAGAAAAACCATTTTTCTTTCTTTTCTTTCAATTTAGTTCATGAAGCAAATTTCTCTCTATTTTTTGTCTTTTGAAACCGACCCTCAGATCGAGAAATTTCATTTGAGATCGACTTAATGCTCGACACTGCTCTAATTTCTAAAGCACCCTATCGAAGAGCCCCAACTAAACTCATGAAGCTTCAAATGCAGTTACAAGTACTGTTGGATAAGACATTCATCTGTTAGAGTTATTCACCTTGGAGAGCACTAGTTTTGTTCGTTAAGAAGAAGGACGGTACCTTAGAATGTGTATTGACTACCTAGAACTAAACAAAGTCACAATTAAGAACAAGTATCTTTTTCCCAAAATTAATGATCATTTGGATCAACTAAGGGAGCAGTGATGTTCTTGAAGATTGATCTATGCTCTAGCTATCACCAACTCAAGATGAAGGAGGGACACATCCCAAAGATAGTTTTCAAATGCATTATGGGCACAACGAGTTTTGTGTCATGTTGTTTGGCTTAACCAACACCCCAATAGTGTTCAAGGACCTAATGAATAGAGTCTTTAAGAAATACATGGACGAGTTTCTTATTGTCTTCATCAATGATATCTTGATCTACTTAAAGAACTAGCAAGAACATGAAGAGCACCTAAGAATCACACTTCAACTATTGAAGGAACATCAGTTATATGCCAAATTGTTGACATGTGAATTTTGGTAGAAAAGTTCACTTTTTAGGACTTGTGGTATCAAGAGAAGGAGTTTCTATAGATCGTACTAAAGCCTAAGCCATGAGTAAGTAGCCAACCCTAAAGAGTGTTACAAAAATAAGAAGTTTTCTAGGCTTGCAGGCTATTATTGACATTTCGTTGAAGGATTTTCCAAACTTGTAGCACAACTTACAGCTCTCACTTGAAAAGGAAAGAAGTATGACTAGACGACAAACTGTGAGGAAATTTTCTAAGAGCTAAAGAAAACACTTACGAGTGCACCTGCTCTGGCTATCTCGGATCCTAATGGTGGAATTTTGTGATCTATAGTGATGCATCAAAAACAAAACTTAGAGAAGTCCTAACGCAGGATGGCAAGGTGATTGCATGTGTGTCTCATCAATTAAAGGACCACGAAAGAAACTACCCGACCAATGATTCAAAACTTGCAACTATAGATTTCACAGTGAAGATTTAGCGACACTACCTGTATAGAGTCAAGTATATATTTAGTCAAAAAGAGCTCAACATGTGACAACAGAGATGGTTCGAGCTAGTTAAGATTACGATTATGAAATTCTATACCACCCAAGAAAAGCTAATAGGGTAGCTGATGCTCTCTGCTAAATGATGTCATCCACCCTTATGATGATTCGACCAATATCTAGACCTCTCTAGGAAGACATCGAGAAAGTAGGGATCAAGTTGATCACATGAAGATTAGCCACTTGAACCTTCTAACTGACCATTTTTGAGAATATGAGGGAACATTAGGATGCAGATCCTTCCTTACTTAGGATAAGGAATGAGGTTTTAGAAGGAAGGGAGTTAGAATTGAGCATCTTCAAAGACAGCATGCTCTACCACAAGGGCTGATTATGTATCCCCAATGAGGAAGGTTTAAGAAAATAGGTATTAGAATAAGCTCACGAAATACCTATTGTGTTCACCTTGGAGCGACAAAGATGTACAAAGACTTAAAGGAGAGTTTCTAGTGCATAGAATAAAGAATGATGTTGTAGAATACGTCAACAAATGCCTCACATGTCAAAAGGTCATACTTAACACTAGTGTTCTATAGGAAAATTACAAAAAATCAAGATTTCATAATGAAAATGGGACCAAATAACCATGGATTTTATGGTAGGACTACCTAGAACCTTAGAAGGTTAGGATGTAATTTGGGTAATTATGGAGTGATTGACCAAATCAACCCATTTTTTGCCCATTAAATTAGAAAAATTTGTAGAATAGTTGACTAAGCTGTATGTTGCTAATATGGTTTGGTACCATGGGATACCAAAATCTATCATTTCTAACTACAATGACCATTTCACATCCAAATTTTGGAAAAGCATACACCCAACAATGGGCATGAAGCTCATTTTTAGCATGGTATTTCACCCACAAATGGATGGGCAAACTGAGAGAACCATCTAGACATTGGAGGACATGCTAAGACATGTGTAATGGATTTTAAGGGAAGATGGGACAAGACACTTCCATTAATAGAGTTTTTGCACAATAATAGCTATCATGCCTTGATTGATATGGCACCATATGAAGCACTCTAGGGAAGAAAGTGCAGATCCCCGGTCCATTGGCATGAAACTAGGGAGAAGACTTTGTCATCTACAAATTTCATCCGAAAAGCCATGGAAGACATAAAGTTGATCCGTTAGAGAATAAAAACTAGGGACAACATAGGTCTTTAGAATTCCAAGTTGGGGACTCAATTTACCTGAAAATAGCAGCAATGAAGGGACTAATAAGATTTAGGAAGAAATGAAAGTTGTGCCGAAGATACATAGGACCATTTGAGATACTCAAGAAAGTAAGTAACTTTGTTATCAGCTAGCTTTACCTACAGAGTTAGCATCTATGCGTAGCCCATTTCATGTATTGATGTTGAAAAAAGTATGTGCATGAGAGGAGAAAGCATTAAGAAACAAGACAATACCCCTTGTCAAGGTCCTTTGACGAAACCACAAGTAGAGTAAACAACTTTGAGTGAGAAGAGGACATGAAGAAGAGCTACCTAGAGCGCTAGAAAACAAGTATGCAGCAAAATTTTAAAATTTTTTAAATTAAATTTTTTTCCATAAGCGAGTTAGACATGCTATAACATAAATTAATAAAAGATCATTTCATCCCTTGTAAAATTGAAACCACACTTCTAACAAAAAATTGTGACATAACTACTATTAAGAATTACTTCTAAAAGAGCCTCAATCAATTAATCTTCTTTGCCATTCTTTTTACCATGACCAAAGTATGAGTAGGCATATGTTGTTCAATTCTCTCTTTCCCATAATCACAAGAGAACAATAAGAATTATTGTTTGAAATGTTGAACAACAATTCTTTAGAGTGATCATCAACTATAAGAATGTTAGAAAAATAGTACACAATGAAATTTTAAAATTTTTATAGTTAAGTATTTTTCAAAACACAAGTTCGACACGCTATATGCATAAATTAACCAGATCTTACTAACCTTTGAGTGTCAAAAAGCTCCTGTAATCAATGAAGAGAAGTAACGTTCCAAAAGGACCTCAACCAACTGGCTTTTTTTGCTATTCTCTATCCTCGATCAGAGTGAATGTGGGCTCACGTCGTTCAGCTTTTCCCCAGGTGGCTCTCCTTCCAACCAATTGAGAAAGATCCAAAGCTATAGTTCGTAATTTGTAAACAACAACGTTTCAGGGAGATGTAGAGTCTCACCAGCAGAGTCTCACACTAGATTTCTCAACTGATCTGAATAATAATGAGACTCACTCTATTTTTATAGAGGTTGGACCTAGGAGACAGTCCATATCGGAGAAGGCCTCAAATATTTGAATCGGAATTAAATTAGAATTAATATCTGATAAAATCCATGTGAAAACGTGGGATCCTTTAATCACCCAATCGACAGGCCAAACTGGCAGATCGGCCTGCCGAACCTCCTCAATCGGCAGGCCAAACTTAAAGATTAGCCTGCCGAACTTGCGATAAAAAGTTCGCTGTGAATCTTTATTTTTGAGTCTCAATTCTAATTCAAATAACCCAATAGAGAAGTTATCTAATTAAAACAGTCATAACTAGATAATCTCTAGGAAAATAAATATTCTTGACAATTCAACAAGTTTATCTTGAATTAATTCAAAATTATTCCAACCGATAAACAAACATGAATTATCTAATCCTGATAATTCAATAAGTTTATCTTGAATGAATTTTATCACAAAATTAATTCAACCGATAAACAAACATGAATTATCTGATTTTATCAAATTTTCAGCTAATCTGATAATTTGACATAAGTCACCAATCATTGGAAAAGCATGCCATATACTTACAGGATTTTTAAGAGCTAGCAAAGGGGACCTGATGGACCTATATAGTTCAAGTTCCTGATAATTATGAAACCCAATATCCTAGATATACATTTAATAATTATCAACTCCAACGCTACTCCACTAAAGCTCAGAGCTACATTCTCGAACTATATAGAATTATGAAGCCCGTATAGCTAAGTCTCCATGACATATCATAATGTATCGTATCCCCATAGGATTATCCATAATCGGCTTAAGGTCAAGTTTTGTCTTACCTTTTCGATTATTTTTCTCTTACGTTCTATTATCTCACCATCGAAAAACTTGCCATCTAAAGACGGTATACCATTTGGTTACACCTATGTATCCAAATGATTGTGCGCTCTAGTTTTCCAATTACAGGATAACACATATAAGAGGATATCAACTACTCCTAAAGAGGAGCTATGGATTCCATATCTATAAATAACAGGTCTATGCTATCAAGAGTCATGCCTCCAACGTACCTGCATGCGTACCACTATTAAAATGTGGATGTCATCCTTTGGTACATCTAAAGACATAAGTGAAGACAACGGGCCCACTATTCATCTCAAGATTAAGATACAACACAAATGATTGTCTAAAGTGAATCGATTTGTTGAGATAGAATTATTAATCCAAATCAATTCACTTTATATCCCGATTCAACGCATCGTCACCTATGACAATGTGCCAATGTTTCTATTCGTGGAGTCCACCTCCGATGGCCAAAACAAACCATCTCCCATTAGAGATATCGACAACATAATAATCTTGTATGAATAAAGAGCCCAACTTTATTCCTTTGATTGCGGATCTTACGATTTAAACTGTCACCTTAAGAATCGTGTCTTCCTTTTAATCTGTCCATCATATGCCCTATTCTTGAAGTATTAGATAGACTGTCTCAGACTATTGTTTACTTAATATACATTCAACAAATATGAACTCAAAGAGGACAAGATGTGGTATAAATAACAAATAAATTCTTTATTGATAAAAATGTCTCCAAAAACATATTACATTTTTACTCCTCAGGGCATATATGTCAATAGTCCCCCACTTGCACTAAGTGAGTAAATATGACAAATCTCGCATCCCCATAGCTTCCACATGCCTCTCAAAGACTTTCCTAGTAAGTGTCTTCATGAATGGATCAACTAAATTGTCCTTTGACGTTATTTTGCACACAACAACATGCCTGCCTTTTATGAAGTCCTTTTATCATTTGATACTTTCGATCAATATGCTTACTCTTCTTGTGAAATCTGGGTTCCTTAACATTAGCTATCGTTGCACTGTTATCACAGTACAGTGATACCGCCTTATCCATATCAGGAACTACCTCAAGATCCCCAAGGAACTTGCGAAGCCACACTGCTTCTTTCGAAGCATCACTAGCTGCCACATACTCGGCCTCCATCGTTGAATCTGAAGTGCAATCTTGCTTCACACTTCTCCAACTGATGGCACCACTAACCAGAGTAAACACAAAACTCAAAGTCGATCTCCTAGAATCTAGACAAGATTGGAAATCCAAATCAGTGTCTCCTAGGGGAGTTAAGTCCTCACACAAACACATAAGCATACGAGTCCTTCTCAAGTACTTGAAAATATGCTTTACCACAACCCACTAATTTGGTCTCAGATTTGCTTGAAATCGACTTACAATCTTGACCGCATAACAAAGATCCGGTCGTGTGTAAAGCATGGCATACATGAGACTACCCACTACCGAAGCATAAGACACCTTCTTCATGTATTTTCTTTCTTTCTTAGACTTTGGAGAGTCTTTCTTAGAAAGAGTAATTATAGACCTAGATAGTTGCCCACCTTTCTTGGAATCTTGCATTGCAAACCTCCTAAGAATCTTATCTATGTAGCCAACCTGGGACAAAGCTATCATTCTATTCTTCCTATTTGGAAAAATTTGAATACCGAGAACAAAATTAGTCAAACTGCTTGGTCAACCATAATTTGACCAATGACAATGCCCTAACATCATTGCCAATTAGTAGAATGTCATCTACATAGAGTAGTAGAAAAACCACATTCACATCCTTAATGTGTTTGTACACACATGGTTCATCCACATTTTGTGAGAACCCATAAGTCTTGATGACTTGATCAAATCTTATGTTCCAAGAACGGGAAGCTTGCTTAAGTCCATAAATTGAATTTAGCAGCTTACAAACCTTACCCTCCTGACCCATAGCCTTGAACCCGTTTGGTTGTTCCATATAAATGGACTCATCAAGAAAGCCATTTAGAAAAGCCGTCTTCACATCCATCTGTCAAATCTCATAGTTGAGAGCGACAACTATGGACAAGAAAATCCAGATGGACTTAAGCAGGGCTACAGGCAAAAAGGTTTCCTCGTAATCGATTCCTTCCTTTTGTGTTTTTCGACCTTTCTATTTACTCCTCTCTTCCTCTTGTAGATCCACTTACACCCTGTAGGTTTTACCCCTTCAGGAAGATCTACAAGCTCCCAGACCTAATTAGTCTCCATAGACTTCATCTCTATGTTCATAGCCTCTGTCCAAAGTTTCAAATCAACATCCTCCATAGCCTCTGCGAAAGTATAAGGATTCCTATCATGTTCATCCGGTTCAACCAAGAAGGCCTCACCATTGAGCATATACCTCTCGGGTTGACGCCCGATCCTCCCACTATGCCGAAACTCCTTAGGTTGTTGTTCAGGTTTATTTGGTTTTTCTATGCCAATTGGAGTGGTTTCTAGTGGAACCCCTGGAGTGATTGGATCACTCCTTAACTCTTCAAGCACTACTTTGCTTCGAGGCTTAAAGCTGTCCATGTAACTCTCCTCAAGAAAAGTTGCATGAGTTGAAACCACAACTTTATTTTCCTTTGGGTCATAAAATAACCCCCTTTAGTCCTTTTTGGATATCCTACAAACATGCAATCTTCTGAACGTGCCTCCAACTTATTTCAATCCTTAAACAGGACATGAGCCGGACATCCTCATATGTGAATATGGTTTAAGGATGTCTTCTTGCCCATCCATAACCCGTGAGGAGTTTTAGGGACCAATTTTGAAGGCATGTTGTTAAAAAGATAACATGCGGTTTGTAGTGCATATCCGTAAAAGGATAAAGGCAATGATGAATAACTTGTTATGGACCACACCATGTCTAATATAGTCCTATTTCTTCTCTCTGCTACGCCATTTTGTTGCAAAATGCCCGGCGCAGTCAAATGGGATAAAATCTCATTTTCTAATAAGTGTTCTAAGAACTCATCAGAAAGGTATTCTCCACCTTGATTAGATCGAAGTCCCTTTATGGGTTTACCTAATTGCTTTTTCACTTCAGCTTGAAACTCTCTAAATTTGTCAAAAGTTTCACTTTTGTGGTGCATCAGGTACACATACCCATGCCTTGAGTAATCGTCAATAAAAGTGATGAAGTTCTCATACCCTCCTTGTGCCTGGATGTTCATCGATCCGTAAACATCACTATGCACAAGTTCTAGAACGCCTTTGGCCCAATTGCCCTTAGACCTGAATGGTCTTTTGGTCATTTTTCTCTCCAAATAAGATTCATATTGAGGTATAGATTCCACCTTTAAGTGACTTAAGGGTCCATCCCTTACCAACCTTTGAATCCTATTTAGGTTAATATGACCATGGTGTAAATGCCAAAGATAAGTCTTATTAGAGTGAAAAGTTTTTAGTCTTTTAGAGTTATTATCATTTATCTTAGCATTAAGTAGTAAGTTCATCTTAGGTTTGATAAAATATAGATTATTTTGCATCCAACTAAAACAGATAAAAGATTTGTTTTTACGAATCATCACTTTATTATTAAAAGAAACCAAATGGGAGTCTTTAAATAAACAAGCTATAGAAATTAAATTCCTTTTAAGTTTAGGAACATAAAAACAATCTCGCAAAATTAAAATCCTATAATTATTAAAATATAGATGGACATCTCCTACTGCTTAAGCTAAGACCAAGGATCTATCGCCCATCGAAGCATGATGTCTTCATGAAGAAGACTTCTCGTTTCTTTGAACCCCTGTAAAGAAGCACAAGCATGATTAGTTGCACTGAAATCTATGACCCAAATGTTATTGGATTCCTCAACCAAACAAGTTTCTAAATATAGAGGATCACACCTAGCTCCTCAGGAAAAGAAGTCCTTGCAATTCTTCTTGATGTACCCGACCTTCCTACAGAAGAAGAACTTTAGCTTCTTCGGGTTCTTCTTCTTCTTCTTCTTGCTCTTGTTGTTGGCAGGAATAGAAGACTTTCTGTTCTTGGCTCGTTGTTTCTTTCCATTCCTAGGGATGGGATTGGAACCAAAAGCAGCCGCCAAATTGGCCTCGCCACTAGGAAAAGACTCCCTGATCAACAATTCAAACTCTTGTAACTGTTTCATTAATTCAGTTAAGATCATATCCCAGCTTTTACTTAAATTAAAAGTAGCTCTAAACAAGATAAACTCCTTAGATAGAGTCTCAAAGACCATAGTCATCTGAATTTTAGCATCGATGTCAGCTCTATTGGTTTGTGCCTCAGCGAGGTAACCAATGACCGACATAATGTGCTTCTTTACAGACGTCCCCAGTCTTTGTTTACAGTTAATAAGTTTTTGAAGCGCCACTTGCCTCTTAGTTATGGCCTGGCCTCCAAACATGTCTTCTAGATTATCCAAGATCTATCTACCAGTCTCATAATCCTCATGTTGAGCATGTAGCATGTTATTCATGCTGGCCATAACATAGCAGCGGGCCTGATCATTTACATCTTTCTAACGATCTTATGTTTGGATTTGATCATTGATGGAATCTCCCATAGGCTCGACGGGACAAATGGTTGTCAGTACAAATTTTAGTTTCTCAAAGAAGAGGGCTATATTGAGGTTCTGCTTCTAATCATTATAATTTTCTCCGGTTAATTGATTTTTATCAAGTATCAATGATAAAGCATTTTTAGACATTTTTAATCTACAATAAAGAACCATATGCCAAAAATAAGCAAACATAGTATAATAGTTTAGTAAGATAACACAATCATGTAAAAACATACAAATGTGTTTATGTGTCAAAACCTTGAAATATCACAACCTTACAATGATAATTCCCAACTCAGAATTCAACAAGCTCCTAGGGGAGTCATGCCAAATTCAATTAGGAACACGGATCCCCTTCTGATTAATATATGCCATCTAAGACCTGAATGATCTAGCATATATTAATAATCGTTTCTTTTGCCATTAATTTTGTTAACAAAGCTCCTAGGGGAGGTTAGTAATAAAATTAACATAAGTGTACAACCATCCTTTCAATATTTTATCCATGATTTATGATCACCACTTAGGGGTGTACAATCATAAATCATGCTAAAATACCTTATCCTCTCGGAGATCCAACCCGGTACATAATGAAGTCGCTTCCTAGGGGTCGGAACCACCATTTGCTACCTATGGACCAACGATGAAGGCCTTAGGTCCTCTCTTCAAAATCCTTCTCCCACTCAATCTTTTGAAATCAAGGTTTTATTTTAAAAACATGTATGAACAATTTTAATATGAGCAGCACTCCCAATTCTATATGACATGTTATCAATATACATGGTAAATCATATTATAATGCAAGCAAGCAAAGCAATCAAGCAAAGCTACAAGCAAAATAATAATAAATAATGTAATATTATGTTCTACTATGGAGAATAGAAAATAAAGATTACAAAATAATAATCAAAACATATTATAGATTCTTCATCCTTGAATCGTCAAGCTGTATCGTTTTTCATGTAATACCTATCTTCAAGTTTTCAATCACACATAGATCAAATACTCCATTTGTCCAATCTTATCCAAATTTTAATGTTTCTCAGAATTGTCCCAAAAATAAAATTAAAACTACATAAAAAACTATACCTCTTATGGAAAAATTTCCAGCTCTCTACTAGCATACCGATCTGTGTGATCAGCCTATAAGTCATGATCCATCGGCCTGTCGATCTTTTAAATTAGCCTGCTGATCATGACAATTCGGCCTGCCGAACTTGAAAGTTTGGCTTGCCGAACCAGAAAGTTTGGCCTGCCACTAGAGCTACTAGATTTCTACCTCATTGACGGCCTACTGAACCCAAGAGTCTAGCCTGTCGATTCATGATCATTAGCATGCCGACCCATTAGCGATCGCCCCTTTCTAGAAAATACAATTTTCAATGTAATTCATCAATTTTATTTTCAAAAATTCAAAAACATAAAATTAGAGACTTTGGAAATACCTGGGAATGCTATCATCCATCTTCTAGATCCGTCTTTTCTGAATAATTATTTAATTACAAAATTCTTACAAAGTTGAAATTAAATAATATCTCTTAGACGGAGATAATAGTCCGCCATCTAATTACATGAAAAACCTAGATACACATTCTAACCTTTAACCATAACCGGTAAAAATTAATTAATTAATAAATAATTAAATAATAATTTAATCAACCATAATTAATTAATAAACATTCACCATATAATCCATGATAACATATAAAAATATATA
>CAMOHE010052108.1:56655-73422 GCA_946598075.1 Artocarpus hirsutus
CCCCCCCCCCCCCCCCCCCCCCCCCCCCCCCCCCCCCCCCCCCCCCCCCCCCTGTGGGGGCGCTGCTCATATGATAGACCACTAACACTCTTTTTGATAGGAGGGATGAGAAGTATGAAATATCGAGAGTTGAGAGTTAGAAGGATGAAGAGTAGAAATAATGAAGTAAATTGTAGTAATTATTTATATTGTTTGGTAGGATAAAAAGAGAGTTAAAATGATAGATAATAGTTATTTATAAAATTACTATATAGTATATTTACATTTTTTGTTAATAACAAATTTAGATAGTAAAATAATCTTTTCAAAACTTAATATGAAAAGATTATTTGGATTAGGGGTGCACAAATAATCCAGTCATCCAAAATATCTAACCAATCCATCCAAAAAAAATTGGACATCCAAAGGTTATTGGATTGGATTTGGTTGGAATTTTCATACATCCAATTAGATTAGATTAAATATTAGATTTCAATCTTTAAATAGCATACCTTTAAAAATATTTAAGTACATAGTATTTATAAAATCACATTCTCTTTTTAAACATTTAAATTTTTAATTTTACTCTATTCTTTATCTTCTTTTTCTTTTCATTTTTTTTTTTTGTTCTCTCTGCTACTTCGCGTTTTTCTCCATGTCATTCTTCATAAAAATAAATTTCTTTTTAATTGAAGTGGGCTTTTTACTAAAAAAAATATTATATTTTAATTTATTTATTTTTATTCTTAATTAATGATACTATAATTCCCTAGAGATTTAAGGAATTTTGATGAAAGGATGCCCAATCCAATCAGCTAATCTTAATCCAATATAATGGATATTGGATTGGATTGAATAGTAGCAGAATATTAAATTGAATTGGTTAGATTTCAGTGAAATTTTATTGGACTAAATTAGATAATAGATGATATAAAAAAAGCTGGTTTCGATTCAATGCCCACCCCTAGTTTGAATCCTTTTATTAGTGGAAAGATCCAATTTAATAGGCCAAAGAGAAAATCACATCCCTCCCGCTCTTCTTTTTGTCTTCCTCTCCCTACAACCAAACAAATTATTTGACTTTTTCTTTCATCTCTCTCACTCCACCCTTCTTTCTTCCCCCATCTCTCCCTCCGACCAAACATAATGTAACTGTCCCCTTGTGATAATATATTATCAGTGAAGATAAGTAACTTATCCTAATACCGGTGGTACTGGACAAATTGGTCTCTTTAGAAAGTGCTTTACCTAAAGTGGGTTATCAAATCAAGTATTTAAATATAGTTTTGGCTACTAAAGGCGTAAACCATGACGGTAATTCTCCTTTTAAGTGAAGCATGCATGCTCTAGTTAGAATCTTATTTTCCACAATACTAGTACATATTACAATTCAAAATCAAAGAAAGTCTTAATCTTGATTCATTAATGCAAATCGGATCACTTGTAGAAGCTTTTAGTGTGAGCATTGCCCACCCTTTTATCCTTCGATTTATACAAGCTGCTGAAAGAAAATGGAGAATTTGTTGGTTATTCTCTCTGTTGTTAGGACTGTTTTGATCCATTATATCTTCATCAAGTTTTATAAATTGTCATGCTGTTTTCAATTTGATATGCTTCTTATATGATGAGTGATATGATGATTTAGAATTGTATAACTCTTCTAGAGGTTTTTCTTTTTTTTTTTTCCTTATATATATGGACGAGTTTTCAATGATTACGTCTTCACCAATGGTTACCAATCTTATTATTATAATAAGTCTAGACCTCAAATATACTTGATGATGTTGTGTTTATATGATTTTCTGTAGCAGGTCAAGCATTAACCAATTAACTTTAAGCTAATAAACGAAATTCTTTTTTTTTTTCAACTTTAAATAACAAATATAGGAATGTCAACAGCATTACTAGTAACACCAATCAAAATTTACGTAATCTTCATGGTATTTCTCTTAATTTCTCCACCTCTCTCCTATTTAAATCTCAATAGTTTTTTTTTAGAGGACCTCAATAGTACTTACAATGGTTCCCTTCAAAAGAAAAATAGTAACAATAATCCATTTCCATTATGTCCCTGAAAAAGCAATTTTGAGAAAACACAGTGCAAATTTAACTGCCAGAAATTAATGACCTACTATGGGATTATGCACGTTTTAATAACTACAGAAATGTAGTTACTGGTGGCATGAAAAGCTAATGAGGTTGCAATTTCCCTTTGCTGGTAGCATAAAAATTTTTGACTTATTGTTTCAAAGACAGAAAATTGTTTGTTAATTATATTGATCCTTTGCTTCATATTCATCTTTTTTTGGAGGTGTTTTTAGTGATTTCAGAATTTGTTTACCTAAAAATCAAGTTACAAATTTTCTTAGGATTATTGAACTATAAGACAAATATTGTAATTGCCATATTCTCTACGATTTAATTGGGTTCATATTATAGTGCTAGAGACTTTTTTTTTTTTGTCTCTAAAAGGTTTTAGGGACAAAATTTTGATTTTAGAGAAAATTTTTTAACTCTAATTGTCTTTTTTTTTTTTTGTAGTGATTGATACAAAACAAATTTTTTTTCCTAAGTTATTATCCATGAATTTATTTTGTTTGAGTATAAGAGCAAGTACATTTATATAACCATTTATTTCCCTTATTCTTTGTGTTCTACCAAACATTATGAAAGAAAAACTATTTCAGCTGCCTCTTTTCTATCTTTCTTACTAAAAGATAATAAAAATGCTTGGACACAAATGAAAAAATTTAAAAAAAAAAATTCACTTAAACTAATATTAAATTTCTTCAATTTATTTATAACTGCATATAATCTTAATAAGATTTTCTTTTTACTCTTTAAAACCCCAAAGAATAAAAGTGTCAGAACAACTATCTATATTGACTGGGAAAAAACAAAGAGAACTGAAACAAAAAAAAAAAACAAAAAAAAGTAGAATACATAAATAATGAAAGGTTTTTAGTTTTACATGAACGGACACAAATTGAAGGGACGAAAAAACATTTATAGAAGTTGATATGGCAAATATACTGGAATGTTAGATCAAGAAACAAGGCAGCAGCAGTGTAGAACAAAAAAACAGAGTCCCAATGTTATTCACACACACTTAGACTTCAAGCAAAAAAGAAAAAAGAAAAAAAAAATCTTACTTAAGAAAAAAAAAAGAAAAAAAAAAGAGAAAAAACCAAACAGACAAACATCTGCAGTACTGCCGATCATCCTCACTTTTATATGGAGGGACAGATATGCATGTATATATTTTTCCACATTTTTGGAACCCAAACTCATTAATGAATTTACTATGAGGAATGTAAAAGTTCTAATGATAGGTCTTTTATATCATCAAGAATAATGTAATAAATATTTTCTTTCCATTTTGCTATTTTCTAAAAAAAATAAAAAGTCATGTTATTAACTTATAAATAAGTTGTCCACATAAATCATATTTATAGAGATTTTGTAATTAAATGTACATTAATTGTCATAATATTGTTTTTGATTAGCTATCTATTTCGTTATAACCGTCAGATTTATATCAAATAGCTAATAATAACAGTACCCACTAAAAACATAACCATTGAAACCACTCACATATATATATACACACACATATAAAACTTTCCCGTCATTCTAATAAGGTGTTTGGAACATTAGTTTTAACTAATTAGTTATAATTGTAAACAATGTAAAGCTCTTATTATTATTAGTTAAAGTAAAAAACAAAAAATTATTACAACATAAAAATATACCTTCCAACTGATGTTTCAAACTAATTTTTGACGTTTGAAAATGTGGGAAAGTTTACTCCTCTTTTTTTATGATAGAAAAGCTTGCGAAAAGTTTTCGACCTTGTTCATTAAAAATAATAGTTGAAATTAGAAATCTCTTGTCAGGACTAAACGATTCTAATGATCTATGCTTTAGCAGCTAACCAGTATGAATACTGACACTGCTTGGATTAGCCCAGCGGATGGAAGAGGAAGGTTTATGGGTTGGGTCATAGATTCGATCTTACAAAAAAGAATGCCTAATAATAGAAAATAAAAAACATCAATATGAATCCAGGAAGTACTGTCCTCTTTGAATATGTAATGTGAATTATTGTTTATTTATTTGTAGTTCCCTTCTATCACTCCTTTAAATTCGTTTTTTTTAAAATATAATTACCTTTGCTGCATATGAAAGGGAGATTCTATTTGCACCCCTCTAAGATACCCAAAAAAACAAACATTAAGTTTAAAATCAAAAATATGTATTTTTAATATTGAAATTTATTACATTCCTTAAATACCCCTTACAATACACCCCAATAAACAAGTACTATTAAACAGCCAAATCCCAAAATCCCTAACAATATCCACATTTTTTGTAACTCAGTTTTTCCCCTAAAACGGTACAGATTATGTTATTTTATAATTTGCAAGGTTTGTAACTTTCATCTTTTTTTTTTTTTCTTGTTTCTTTTGTTTTTTGTTTTCTGTTTTCTGTTTTTTTTTTTTTAGTTACGATGCTTGAGGTTCAACAACAAAATGTGGGCCCCACATATATTTCACATCCCAGCCCAGCCCGGGTCATGATGTTTAGAATACTCTTTCCCAACCAGGCTACAGCCTTCAAAACAACAGATTATCAATTCATTGGAAATTATGGGAAGTGAAACAAAAGGTGCGGCTAAATTGTGCCTAAATTATTAGACACAAAAACAGTAACATATCAAATTGAAAACTCATAATCTGCGCAACAAACTTGTACACATAGCCTCCTCCCTATCTCCCCCTCTCTCGGAAAAAAAAAAAAAAAAATTATACAGAACATGGATAGAAAAATAAAATAAGGGGAAAAGAATACAACTGAGAGCCAATGTATGCATTGGACTGGGAAAAAAAAAAAGGTTTCCTAACTTGTATATCTGCATAATCCATGTAACTCCAAAGGAGATGAGTAATTCAATTACTTCTATAGAAAGATGTTTGTGAAACAGTAATTTAACCTCGTTATGCCTGCTTTATCTATACTTTGTTGCTTGTTCAGCTGCCTCGTTTGATTGCCATTTGTTACTCCGAAAAAAGTGGTCTCAATAACAAATCGCGCTTCACATGAATTGGTTTTGTTTGTTAGGCACGGCCCAGAATTGCAAATCCAAACGTACCCCCTTCCTTACTCCTCTTCCAAGCTCACAAAAGATGAAAGTTTCCCTTCCAAGTCTTCGAGCAGATCGTGATACTCGACAAACGTTGAATGCGACTGAGAAAGCACAGATTATTACACAGAATTAGCCGATGGCTACAGTCATTGTTGTTGTTGTTATCCTTGGAAAACGCGTTTAAGAGACTGTACCTGAAGGGTGATGCTATATGCCTTCCATAACCGCATATCGTGCCGGAAAAGATCTAATAGGACCTGTAAAATTTTTCAGAAGTTATAGAATGACATAAATGTGCAAAAGCATGGCCATAACAGAGAGTATATATATTCTCAGGTTCTATTCTGCAGAAAATTTCCTCAGCAGGGCATGAAGATCAGCATACCTCGGATCGTCTTAAAAGAGTGGCAAGGACGACAATCCACTCTTTGAACTTGACGGAGCACATATGTGCCAAAAGGAATTCGGCGTCCAATCGACTCTGCAGTGTTCCCATTTGCAGCTGGAAATATAAAAGAGCATGTTTAGAGAGTGAAAGACGTTGAAAGCTTCTGCTAACAAATATAGAAGGAACATTCTAAGACTCTGGCTTCTTCCTAAGCATGACATGATGTACGTATCAGTGATCACAAAATTCGAGATGTGATCAAGTCATATCTAAAAAAATAATACTAATATCTCTCCGTTATAACTGGAAACTGATTCTTGTTGGTAATTCCGTTAGTAAGCAAGTGAAGGAAGATTTATAGCTGCTTCATCATATAGACCATAAGATGAACCATATATAGAAGTAAAATAAATAAATATTCCCCCTGAATTTCAGGCCTTGTAACAGTGTGCCCTTCTCCCCCAAACTTTAGAAAAGTAATCAAAATTCCCCATTTACTTTGGGTCAGGGGAAAGGTTGCTAACCGCTTAATTGTCGCAATGTAGCATATACAAAATATAAAGCATTTTAAAATAGAGGATTTTCAGATAAAGGGGATGCCTTTTGCCCAATTAATTCAAGCCCTGAAGCAAAATTCTCCAACCGAGCAGAACCATATCTCTCCCGTCGAAGATATTCCTGAAATAAATTGTAAATAACTCAAAAATCATTTGGCCATAAAGCATATTTCTAAATACAAAATGAAAGCTATTCTTACCACTAAATCAAACTGAGTGCCCTTCACAAAAGCTACAAGCTTTGAAAGTTCTTTTCCTAACATCAAATAGCTAGCATGGTTTTCTAAGATGTTCTTAACAGAAGCAACATGAGCACTCTGTTCCTTGAATGAGGTGCTGTGCCGAAGAAAAAATAATATATTCCTGGTTAGTACTTATTCATTAACAAAACTTCAGAATCCAAGACACAGAACATTTCATGGAAATGCATATCAACCTTTTATCCAAAGACTGCTTCTGGTAACTGGAACGGAAAAGGAAATAACCCAAGAATCTTGGAGATAGTCTGTCCGATTCAGTTGATGCTGGTTCCAACTCCCTTCCTGATCTCAGCAAGAACCTCACCTAAGAGCCCAAAGAAAGAAACTTTTACTTCCTGTTGGATTATTCTTTCAACTAAAAGAAACACATATTAACAGATAAAAGAAGTACCAGTTCTCCCGCAAGCTCATACAAAGATTCATCAAGGGTTGCCTGCATGATTTTGTGACAATCCTCAGAGACATTATTTAACAGATCAAAGATAGAAAAAGCTAATGACTTTCCCCCCATATGGGGCCTGCTAGGATATATGTACCTGTAATAAGCGTAAAGCACAGTACTGGCTGACTGCAGGACCTTCAAGTTTAGCAATCACCTACACGTTGAACATAAAATAAATCCGTTTCATATTACAGATGTAAGAATTAATTTCATTCGGAAATTTACGATCCAAAAAATTTCCTTTTTTTTTTTCAAATTATGCTTTTCAAAACAGTGCAATATGGATTCGCCATCCGTACTCTGGCTGGTCAACATAAATTGACTCTGTCCTAAAAATTTACTTCTAAAGGAAAAAAAAAAAAAAAAAAAATCTTGTGCGGAAGTTACATCCAAACTGCCTATCCCATGCAAGCAAATATATCAAGAATGTAGTGATAAAACCTATTAAATAGAAGTAGCTGTCTTTCCTGGTTGGTATGCTATGGAAATATTTGGAAGACGTTAATAAATTATATATATTTTCTGACAACAACCTGAAAATGTCAAGGAAAACATAGAAATTCTTACAAGTATGTAGCAAGCACCAGTGCGATACCATCTTCGTTGGAAGCATTCCTCGAATAACCTGAAATGTCAAAGTAAATAAATCAAAAGCTTTCCTATTAAGAAAATGACAGCAATAAGGATTAAAGCAAAGTTTACAGCGTGTTTGGAGGCATATTATGCACTCGGTTCTAAGATATTAGTCAATCAACTGAAGATTCAAATCCTCAAAACAATTTCTAAAAAACCATCCCAAAATTTGTACGAGCAGCATGAAAACCCAAGTCAACTGAACTACTGTAGTTTGTTGATTCTTTTCCTCTTTCGCTTCTAGAACATGCACATCAAAGAATCTCCATATCTGTTTTTATGAACAGAATGTAAGCAAGGAACATGAAGGATCTAACTGCACGCAACACCCATTTTTTGTTTTTTGAAGTATGCAATTCATGACTTGATCCTTCCTGTTGTATAATTATATTTTATGCATACATGGTTTCATTTCTTGTAAAAAAAAATTATGTACATATGATGGCAGGCATCCTGAGAACAATTTCCCATCGATGCCGAACTCATCCTTTTGGATGACACTTATATTTCATTTTGATTTTAGCATTTTTGCCCAAGTTCTCAACATATTTTTCTAGCACTATATGAATAAGCAGAAAATCCTTAAAATCCCCAGCATAAAGTTCATAATAGCCAAGCAAGATACTCTGTTGATCGTCCAGCAGCCGAGAACAAATCTGCCCAGTGTCTGCCGTCAGTTTTTCTGGCAACACTCACAACCACATCAAGATACTCCGGAAAATTTCTGATCAATTCGCATGTCTTCTCTAGAAGAGAATAACTCCTCGATTTAGGAACAGATATCTGAATCTTGTTAACACTTTGCCTGCAAATAAATTACGCACGAGCTTTACAAGTCAAACATCATATAGATAATCAAGAGGATGGTACATAAAATAAACAGAGAACACATCGAAAACGTGAACATTAATGGCAGAAGAAGCAAAAGTATAGGAAAAGAGCAGACACAGAAATGCTACACACAATATTAAGAACACACACATAAATGCATATACGCAATATTAAATAAATTTCTCTTTTTTCAGAGCAAAAAAAAAGAAAAAAGAGTAAACTTTTTTTTTTGCTAAATGGTTGATGAAGGACTGGAGGAAGGCACATCCAGGATCCCGTTCACAAAAATACCCAGTTAAATGAGGTACATATGGCTCTCATTCTAATAATTTGCCAATATAGTTAGTTGATTAGAGAAAGATTTAGCGTTAATCTCACATTAAAGTTCAGGTCTTTGGGTTTAAACAAAACTTCATTCACTAAGAAAAAGAGTGAACTTGGGTAGCCAAGTATAAAAAAGTAACACAAATTTGCTGTTCAACAAAGCTACTGTAGATATTTGTACCCCTGAAATTTGACAAATGTTCAAAGACCCGACTCTGAATGAGGTACTTTTACTTCTTGTGTTCAGACGTACCTGGATATTTCTGCATCAAACACTGTAAAGAGAAGCCACTCCAAACAATGAGAAAAATGAGGCTTCTCTGCTGATAATTGTGCCAACCTCAAAGCCTCTTCCCTTTTGTCCCTCTATCATTCAAGGAAAAAAGAAAAACAAACAAAAAAATAAAATAAGAGTCAGTCAAGTAGAATATCTCCAACCAAGAACATGTCAGCAACATCTATTGGCAAGCTGCAAGCAAAAACCACCAGTGTAGCCAGCTTTTATTACGAGTCAGCAATTCAAGGATATATTAAAAGAAACACATGATCAGTGCACTGAACTTTTTAAGGAAATTATGTTCTATGATTGAAAGGAGAATTATCTTATGGAAAATTTTGACCAGAGGCAGTTTATATAGACCTCCCCCGCAACCTCATTATGCATGTGTTTAAACAACATCTTAAAACAATGAGATATAAACCAAGGTCTCATGCTTTTGGGCTTGATCTAAGCTCACCGACTGGCCAACATCTGGTTCATCTTAAAAGACTAACCAAATAACGGGTCTTCAGTTTCATGTCAAAGAGAGAATAATACCTGAAGAAGGTGCCTTAAAAGGCAATGCAATATGGTTTGAGCTTGAGGAGTTGGCTCAAAACACGGAAACTCTGTACAAGCCGAAAATGACATTCTCTGGGAAACGCCAACAACGACACCAGCTTTTGGAAGAAGGCCTAGAGGGTATACCTCACGATCAAATTCCAGCTCAGGATCCAACTAAAAAAATAAAATAAAATAAAATACTTGCTGAGTTACTCGACCAATTACAGTACATGGCAGACCAAAATCTATTACATTAGCAAAATTACTTTAATTGAACCACAATTTGCTTGAAGTTGATAACTTCTCAACAAGGAACCTTTTTCTTTCTTTCTTTCTTTCCTTTTTTATTTTTATTTTTATTTTTTGTGATAACAACCTTTCATGGATTCAAATCAATTGCAAGGAAGGAGGCCAAGAATTCTACCAAAAAATTGAAAACGAGAAAAGTTTAAAAAGACAGAAACTCCTCAAAAGAAATTACAACCTACCCTGCTCCCCACAACAAGGAAACTTTTTTTTTTTTTTTTTGAGATCTCTTTCTTAACTGAGGAAGATGATTTAACGTCTAAGCCCGAAAAGAAAGACTGAAGACATAGCAATTGCTAGCAGATGGATGAAAGGAATACAAAAGTTGCATAGAAAAGATAAGCAACAACATGAATTGAAAAAGTAATTATAGAACCATAGTGACAAAATTGTTTCTAACTGTTCCAAAATCTGGAGCAGACCGCCAAAAATGAACACAAAAGAAGCCCCTTCTAAATACATCCATACCTGCAAAAAATCCTCCTGCTTAAAGGGGTCAGCACCCAAAGAAGGATACCAAACCTGTAAATGTAAACTTCCAACCAGAATAACATCAGAGGAGTAAAGTAAAACAAGTTGAGCCAGAAAAAAATAATAATAATAGAATACAGGCATATATGGCAGAATATCAGAGGCTTGATATTGAACCTTAACGGCTGATTACCTGCATTCCTCGATGCCCATAGTCTAACCAAGATACTTCCTCAATTAGATTTGTTTTCTCCTCTGATTGACCACATGTAACCCAAAACAATTCAACTGAGTCAGTAAGTTCCCTTTCACGTCCATCATCCAAATCAAGAAGTGAGAGCTCCCCATTAAGTCTCAATATTAAACACCTAGCAGTGCAAGCATCCGTTATTAGCATGCATACATAAGCATAGATAATTCAAACAATCATTTTGATGAGAAATACCTTGCAGGCTCTCTTGCTAAGAAATCAGAATTGGAACCCGTGTAATTGTTTGAAATGGTCTCTCTTGTAAGCTGATCAGGGATGAAACGCATCGATGAAGGGTGGCTTTTTGCAGTCATAATCGAGAGTTCCCGTACTGTAGAAAGCTGTTTGTCATTTTATCACTTAAAAATGTATGAACAACAAAATCTTTATAAAAGCAATTCTTGCTCAGAGTGCAAGTTATTTAAACAGAAATTACCCAAAAAAAAGTTAGTCAAACAAATAAAATTTTGCACAAAATTTCAGTGAAATTGTAAATAGAGTTGCTGAAAAGCTCTATTTACCTGTAAATCTGGCGTACTAGCAGGAGTCAATGCACCACCTAACTTCACTTGAAATATATGTACATCGAATGGGCGATAGGTGACAAGTATATACTCCTGATAGACATCCATCACCATTGGCTTGGCAAGCAACGGTTTTCGACAAAGCAGTGAGCACTGATCAAGGTGATATCTTGGGTAAAAGAGCAACTCATATCTGTAATGGCAAATCATATCAACAGTTATAAATATTTTTTCTCCGCGGAATCAAAAAAATACAAACTAGTTTATTACACATTTAAGGGAACAAAACAAATCCCGGTTAGTGCCATGCTAGCCAAGATAATTATTAAATCAGATATGACATTTATGACAGGAAAATATTCTTAAAAACTTTAAAGCAGATAAGTATATAAAGTTATCTCACGTGTTTGAGGAATCAACGTAGTTACAGACGACAACAATCTTCCCCATCCATAACAAACCTTGACATTGAATCTTTTGTTCCTGCGTAATGTCACCAAATACTCGCCATTTCTTTAACCGAATATCGTAAATGATTAACCCATGCATACCAGCAACAGCTAAGTACATTCCATCCTGGCTAGCTGCCACATGTTGAACTGGCCAATTTTGGGAGATATACGAAACCTGGACCAAAGCAGAATTTTGTCAGAGAAAACCATTTTGAAAACAAGAAACAATGATAACGTAACAAGTTTGTGTTTTCATGGCATAACTGGAAGGTTAAGATGTAGCATTTTAAGTTCATCAGTATCTTCAGACTGTACGACAAGCAATCGATCATCGCCATAAAGCACTTGGCGGACATATGTTGTGCCAGAGACTCCTCTATTGAGGCAACATTTACCAAAAGAGAATGCAACAATCCTCTCTGAAGACTGTTCCTCAATGGCATAAAGCCTATATCCATATTCATCCCACTGCAACATTGAGGTGCCACTCATTAAAGGTTCGTATTTACATTCCCGGCTAGGCTTAACCACCGGAGAAGATACAGAACTTAAACCTATTTGACGGAGTGTCGACATCAAACGGCAACCTGAAACTGACCAAACTGCAAGTCCTCTCGACTTCCACCCAACTGCAAAAGCAGAATTATCAGGGGTCCAGGCAATGCAACTGACAGGACCAGTATCATCCATTGAATATCTGCAAAATAAACCCCGGTAAATAAGAATTTAGTGTGTATCCTCATCCGTGAAACTTAAGCCTCACTAAATGCTTCATCTCCTACTCTATGAAAACCCCTACTTACCCCCAGTCATACAAGGACACAGTACGGATAAGCAATACAGATTCTGCCAAGTCATACAACTCAACAATCCCTCTCTTCGTACCAATAGCAAGAATTTGTTGCTCTGAAGCCATCGAAGCACATACAGCATCACCGGAACCCAACCTTCTTTCAGCTTTTATATATTCGGCTTGCTTTAAGCCTTTCTTACCAATGGAACAGGACAACAGTTGCCCATCAGAGAATAAAGCAAATAGTAACCTCATTGGCAAGCAAAGCTCCAGCTGGGTAATGGCAGAGTTTCTGGAGACATTATCCTTGGGAATTAAAGTTTCTGAATGCCCTTTAGAAGTTCCATTTTCTTGAAAATGCCGCGATGGATTGCCCTCAGTGCCATTAAATGGAGGGGAACCTAGTTCAAAAGCCCCATAGAACTGTTTATGAAAACACAATTAGCTCAGCACTTCATTCAAGTACCACAAATAACATGCTGCTCTAAAAAATTGGCATTAAACCACAGTACATTTAAACAAATAGTTTTCACTACCTCCCCCTTCCAAGAGATATTATACAATGATCCATCAGAAAGTCCAAGAAGCATATGCTTGTTGTCACACACAATGTTGCTCCTGGAGAATTAAGAGAAAATTTAACAAGAAAATAACAGCAAAAGAAATCAGCAAATAAATTAGTCAAATATAGAGGATAAACATGAGTCTTGTGTCCTATTTATAATCATCATAAAACCAGAATCAGATGCAAAGGTTAAAGCAACTAAGACAAAATAATATAAGCAAAGATCTACAACTACATCCCCTTTGTGAAACAAAGGTTCGCGGGCATGACACAACACTGATATTTAGCCCTTATTTGATTTGCAATTTGAACCACCATTCGAACCTTTTTATTACAGTGTTTTTTTAACCAAAATTTGAATTTCTCTTTTGACTTTCAGTTCAAATTTATAAACCAAATGCACCATTAGTAATTAACAAGACAGAAATTGATGATATACAAAGACAAATTAACACGAGTTGTCCTTTGGTTCATGTACCCGTTTTGTACAAAATTTGCCCACTTTTTCCATTTCTATTACACATTTAGACAAAACAACCCAAAAAATAAAATAAAAACCAAAATCCAAGCCCCTTTCGGAAACAAAAAAAAACAAGTTTAGGGCATTTCCACAAAGTTCATATGTTAATCATTTCCATTTTAGTGATATTGTAATCCATGCATACATTTATCAGATAACTCCAAAGTTCATTTGTTAATCAACTAGATCCTCAGAAATGGTATTGTTACAATAATAAACTGAGAACTTAAGAGCTTACACCGACAAGTCCTTTTGTGCAAAAGGCACCTGCTCACTTAAAAGAAGAGAAATGGTAGCAATAAACAGTCCTGAGGGTTGCTTCCCCCCAATTTGTACTTTTTTATCCGTAAACTGGACCTTGAAAAGGTAAAGAACGAGAGAAGATGTCTGCCAAAAAATTTAACAACGAAAAAAATTAACGTGAGTAAACATACAAGAAACAAATAAGAACCTTTTTATATTATTCAAACAGATACAGACAGATCTGAGATTGCACAACAAAATTTCCTTTTGAAGAGCCGCATTAACACATCAGACTAACGATTACATGCAAAATCGACAAATCGCTTACAAGAACGGCGATCAATTTGGCATCAGGACTCCACACAGCTTGCAAATTCTCTCCTTCCTTCGCCAATGAATCCGAATCCCTCTTGTACTTCCCCAATCTCACTTTATGCTGAAAATCCAAGCAAGCCCCAAACTCATTTTCAAAAAAAGTGTCAAAACCAAAAATCTACTCAAATTAAAGTTAAACCCAGCATTTCCACACAATCGACACTCAAAAAGGGTATTTTTCCACACATTTCCAAAACTGATATCCAGAAACACACAATTATACAGTCCACACCAATCATCTCCAAAAGAAAATACCAAATAACACATGCCCATATAATTAAACATTAAAAAAAAAAAAAAAAAAACTTAAAAACAAAAGGCTACACGGCAATCCCAGAACAGAAGAAAAAGAACAGTGAACAAACTACTTTGAACCAATTAAATCCACCATGTTCACACAGCCGACATTTTAAATTGAATCACTTTTCACATACATTGTAAAACCAATGTCCACATAAACACAATTATACAATAATAAGACTACCCACCGGTAATGTATACACGTAACAACAACCAAATTCAGAAATCCCACCAAAAAAAAAACACACACACACCTTCCCAAAAACACAAAATAACACATGCCCATATACGTGAACATACAAAATCAATAAAAAAAATTAATTAAGTCGTAAAGCACACATTAACATAAATAATATATGTTAAGTGTACCTGGGAAGAACTCCATAGCTCGAGGTGAGAGGGAGATACAAGGAGTAAAAGTCGATTGATGACCTTGAGATATATGATCCGCTGAGAAGAAGGACCCAAACCCTGTTCCAGTGGGATGACCTGAGGCCATCCATATGCCATATACATCTTCTTCTTCTTCTTGGTGACTTCCAAATAAAATTCTCCGATTTGGGTGCTTTCAGAAATAGTGATTAGTTGAGATCCGAGGAAGAAAATAGAGAAATTGGATCCGAAGGGCATTAGCTTTTGTACAAAGAGAGATCTGAATGCGTTTGCTCACCATTTCAGGTGGATCTCGCATTTGCCTTGCCACTGTTCTCGTCACAAGTCACAACTCTGGGTTGGGACCTGTTTCGTCACTCATTTCGTTTTCCTTTTTTCTTTTTTTTTTTTTCACGTTTATGCCTTTTTTTCCCTAGATACTTAAATTATGTCGACGTCCTTATCTTTTGCTCAAATTACACTAACACTTCCTAAACAAAATATAATTACATTGATATCCCTTAACTTTTCTAATTATACTAACACTTTCTGGGCAAAATATAATCATATTGACACCCTTCATTTTTCCAAAAAAATTATAAAAGACTACTCTATTAGTTGACCGTGAGAGTTTACCTTTAAATGATTGATAATTATATTTAAAATATCAAAATTATCCCTCCATCCATAAAAAAAGCTTTAAGCAATTTATTTAGCTAAAAATGGCAGTTTTTTTTCTTTTGTTGACATTGAAAAAAAGAATATAAATAATTTGAACATACTTGTAAATATAAATTTCACTCTAATAGTATAGAAAATGTTTTTTTAACATTATATTTGTAACATTTAAAAGCACACTTTAGTCTCAACAAAAATAAAACAAATTATTTATAACAAAACTAAAACCAACTAATTCCAACAAAACTATAATTTAATGACTAAAAATGGTTTATTTTTTCATAAAACTTTAAAAATTATTTATGTTTTTTTAAAAAAAAAAACCAGATATTTTTTAAGGATAAAAATAAAATTAAAAAATTATTAAAAAACACAAAAAAAAACGAATACTCAATACTCACTATGTCTCTCTCTTTAGGCACGATGGGGGTGGGGGTAGCAAAGTAGGGGAACCGCGACGTGATTGGTGGGTGGCTTTCTTGTGGTTTTAGGTGGGGGTCTCGTCGAGGTTGGGCAAGGGTGGGCGGGGAGCAACGTTAAGGGGGGGGTGCGCAAAGGGAAAGGGGCCAAGAGGGTGAAAGGGCTTTGGCGCTCCATGGGTGTGGTCTCGTCGGGGTTATAGGATGGCAGATAGACTAGGCGCGACTACAAAGAGGGGTGGTTTATGGGAGAAGTTGGGCAAGTTTTTGGTGGGGGTGGGGGGTGGGGGTGGGGGTGGTTAGGCTCGGAAGTAGCATTGTTGGCGGGGGCTAGGGTAGCTGGGGATTTTAAATTGGGGTAGTTGGGGGGTGCAAGGGTTTTTTTTTTCTTTTTTTTATTTTGAATTTTTTGAGAGAAAAAGCAAATAAATGGTTGTGATTTGGTGATTTTAAATAAATGATTGAGATTCAAGGGGTGATTTTGTCATTTTATATAAAAAAATTAATAGAGTTAAGCTCAAAAGGTGTTAGTGTGATTAGTTTTGATTTGAAATGTGTATTTGTACTTTGGGTAAAATATAAGAGGTATCAGTGTAATTTATCTTATTTGAAATAATGTTCATATTATCTTAAAAAATATATTTATTTTTATTCTTAATCTTAATATTCTCAATCTCAATATAATTAACTTTTTATTTATTATTATTATTATTGAAATGTTCTCTAACTATAAGCATCGTGATGGCTATTGAGACAAGTATAAGAAAGACACATCATCCTTAAGACTGGCAATTTTAAACACAATACAATATCACAATATGAAAACGACATGAGATAAGTGAGTTTAGACCGCACTTTTATTATTTGAGTCATAAATGAGTTGACGTAAATAACACAAAATAAATAAGTTGGATTCATTCTAGCCCGTTTAACACACTTAATGCATTTATATACCTAAATTGAACACACTTATTGTAACGCCCCTTTTTACAGACGTTACAGATGACGTTACCTTCATTTCGTAATACTTTTATTTATTGGATAAACTATTTAATTAAAAAGATAAATTGGAAACATAACCCAAGATCCAAATTTTTTTTTATATATATATATATA
>CAMOHE010052108.1:73442-124612 GCA_946598075.1 Artocarpus hirsutus
ACACAATACAATATCACAATATGAAAACGACATGAGATAAGTGAGTTTAGACCGCACTTTTATTATTTGAGTCATAAATGAGTTGACGTAAATAACACAAAATAAATAAGTTGGATTCATTCTAGCCCGTTTAACACACTTAATGCATTTATATACCTAAATTGAACACACTTATTGCGTTTACATACCTAATAATATCATTTACATGCTTTGTGTTTAGATATTTTTATGTTTTTATTAATTATTGATATTTGGAGAATTTATGTTCTTGTTATTACATGCTTCTTTGATTTATCTACAATTTTGCAACAAATAGTCAATTAATATCGTTTTTAAATTCCAATAAAAATTTAAAATTTTCCAATTAGTTAAGTCATAATCATGTGCTAAACCCACCAGGGCTAGCTTCCTAAATGTTTGCCAAAAAATTGCTAATGCACAATATTGCATAAACAAGTAGTAGGGTATCGTTTCATGCAAAGATTGTGTTTAAATTTCGTGAATTATTGAAATTGCATTAACTTTAAAATTATTTAAAAACGTGATTAAAAATAAAAATAAAAATAAAAACCATTTAACAAAATTTAAATAAAACTAAATGAAACTCATGAAGTAAAATAAAATGAATAAAACGCTCTAGAGATTCAATTCCTCCTAATCACATCACCAAGCGCCCATTAATCACCTTAATTATGTTGTCTAGCTGAAGCAAAACCGAAATCTCCTAAACTCTTTAAAAGCCCCTTCTAGCTTGTAGTCATTTGGAAATATCTTATATTAATTAGTAAACTATATTCCTATGTCTACTAACTAATTAAAATTTATTAAGTTTTAGGATTTTATTAATAGCTACATAATCATAATAAGTATATTTCTATCTTGCTAAGATTACATTATTCTATGATTTACCTAGAGCACAGATCCCCCTCTTAATAGCAATTCATGGCTTTCTAATCGATTAATTGGTGATCAATCAACTAGAAGCATTGATACTACTAGAATAATTATCCAATATAATTTAGACAATTACAATCAATTTGAATAAATAAACAATCAAACTATGAACAAAAATAAAAATAAATAACATCAATATTTCTAAGAATATACAAAGATTTAGAAAATAAAAATAGGAAAAAAATCACCAAATTGAGGTGTTACAAACTCAAAATTCCTTCTTTCCCAATCTTCTTCTTCCTTCTTTTTCTAGCTTCAAGAAGGCTCTCTAATGGTGTCTTTCAAATGAAAAATAGAACACCTAAGTCTAAAACTAAATAACCCCACACTACAAATTATTTTCTATCATTTTCTTTTTTTTTATTCATTTTTCTCTTGTTTGTTTACCTTCAATTGTGTTCAAATCTCCAAAGAATGGGGTCTCTTGAACAATAGTTTTTGCTTAAATTGTTGCTGAAGCTTTTAACCAGGTCTTTGTCAGACTGCAATGCCAGCAAATAAGAAATCTGATGCGTGAGTGCAGGTGGCAGCTTCCAATTCGTGCTGGTCCTACACTGGGCAACGTGGTAGCAGGTAACTGGGCAAGGCGCGTGGTTGCATAGAGCCTGTGGGGTGTGGAGTAGATGATCACGTGCTAGGCTAGAGTAGAACACTGACACGTGCCATGTGGTGCTCCGTAGGAAGCGAGGGAGCTGCTGCTTCCTTCCTCTCGGGATTGGAGTGCACGCGCTGTCTGGGCGCTTTTTGGAGTTTATTCAACCGCTATGATATTAACTCTTGCAAGTGAGATCCATTTGATCCAAATTTAATTTTGAAATTTTCAAGCATTTTCTTTATATTTTTCGGCCCTACTTTGCTCCAAATTAACAGTTTAGCCCCTATCACCTAATTTAACATACACAAATGAAATAGATTAACAATTAGAGGGGAAACTATAATAAAATAAAATTCTAAAAAATAATTAAATAAAATGAAATTAAAATGTCTAGAATATAACAAAATTATATACAATTAAGTACAAAATAGCTCTATATTTATAAAGTTATCAATAAAAGTGTTCGTGTGTCATGTTGTGTTACCCTTGTTATATGTATTCCGTGGTTGTGTTTAGGTACTCGGTATATTTATTAATCGTCGTATGTTTGTATTCATACAAATCACGTCAGCCTAAACACGATAGGTGAACATGAATTATAAGCCATGTCTGTCCCTACTTCTTTTCGTCTAAGATGGGGATAATTTTTAAAAGCATGAATGGAGAACAAAAAAGCATTCTTCGGCCTCATCCCACCTAATTGCCATCCTTATTGATGCCATCCTCTCCACATCTGTTCTATAATCTTAAGAAAAAAGGATCAATTTATGAATTCTTTTTGAAATACATTACTTGTGTCAACATCCTACTCGAACTTTAAAACTTGCCTATCATGCACTTGATCTAAATCATAACTCTAGATTTACCTCTAACTTTGAAACGTATTGTTTCTTGGATGAAATTGCTAAATATTCGATGTTAATAAATTCTTTTGGCCCAAATAAATTAGTTGGTAGCCAAACTTTAAATATATTCTCTTGTTGAAGTAATTGCTCATGAGAAAGAAAAACAGGGGGAATGGAGGAAATGAATCTTAATTCAATTAAGTTAAATAAGGGTTTAAAGAAAGATAATTTATAGGAAATGTTAGTTTTTTAAAAGTTTAGTACTAAATATTAGTTGTTTTTAATTAGTTAGTAAATAAAAAAATTGTTAAAAATAATTATTTATTGGGTCCATTTTACCTTTTTGTTAGTTACATTAGTTTTGAAACCCTAAAAAATCTACATATGTCATCTTTTTTCTCTCTTGTCTCACTCCCTCTCTCCCCTATTTCTCTCTTTGCTAACTATCTCTCTCTCCTCCTCTCCACTTTGGCTTCATCTATCTTATTCTCGATCGAAGAATCCGTCACGCATCTGATTGTTCATTGTCGTTGTTTCTTCATCACAATCAGGAAGCAAAGGTTGTTGAATCATCTTTATCGGCATCAATTTCCCTTACGTCACTAATTATTCTTATCGTTGTGTCATGATCTCATCACCGCTCCATGGCAATCTTGTTGCTACATCATGATCAAGGAGAAAATTTGAAGTCGTGCAATGAATGTCGAAGCCGTTTTTCGTCATAGTTAGGAGCTTCATCTTCGTCAAAATTTTAGCTAGTGATTGGTAACATTTGGAGCCGAAACTCTTCATAGGAAAGGCAAGGCTTTGTAGATCATCAAATTCTAAGCATGGTTGAGTAGACGGTGTTAGAGACACGCGAAGGTAGTGGGCCAATAATTTAGAGGAAATTTATAAAATTTATCCAAAAATAAGTAAAAATGCATGCTAGCCCTTTCAACACCTGATTGATGGTATAAAAAGTAGAAAAAAGAAATCCAATGTTTTTCACAGTCATCACAGAGGCATTTTGAGTTGATTATAACACTAAAACAATACTGACATCTAAAGAAAAATAATTTCTTCATGATTAGGGATGGTAACATTCTCCGTAGAATTTGGACGGGGCCCAAATATTCACAAAAGGAGGCGAGGATGTAACAAAATCTTATCCCTTGACTTGTTGAATTGCTACAAATATCAAAGTTATCCCAAAAACAAGTATTAAATATTATTCTAAAAGCAATTAATTTAAAATTTTAAAAAATTAATAGAGGTCCAAAATATAAAAAAAAAAAAAATCAATTGAGAAGGGGCTTAAAGAAATCACAGATGTTTCCGTTGTGTTAGGGAGGGGAGGGCGACTTCTTGCTGTCGAGGATGGGTTCATTGCTAGCAGGGGCTGGGTGGAGCTGGGTTTGTTGTTGCCGTCAAAGAGGGGATTATGATTGTCGTTAACAAAGAGGGCTTGTGACAGTGCCATTTTTTTCTCTCAGGAGAGGTCAAACTTTTGAACTAAAATTATTAGTGTAATATAAGCAAACAAAGTTTTATATTATTATTTTTGTTTGATCGAGTTTTTAAGTTTAAGATATTGGATACAAGAAAAAAAAAAACAAAATAGGATATAGTTTGAAGCAAAAACTAAGGGACCAAGGGAAAATTTTTAAACATTTTGCATCAAGTTTTAAGAATTATGAACATTTTAAAAATTATTTATTAATTCTTTGGTTAAGTAATATTTAAAGAACATGGATCTTTAAGATAAATTAGTAAGAATGATATTGGTATTCCTAAAAATCTAATCAGTTTTCCTAAAAAAAAAAAAAAATCAATGGAAGGAGTAATTTTATTCTATTTTAAAAAATACATAGAATATTTTAAACATATATACTGTTTAAATTAATCTACCTTGTTTTCTTTCTTTCTCTCTCTCTATATCTATCTTTTTTAAGAAAGTTTCTATCTTGTAAAGCTTTTTGGAGATTTTCAGTTGAATCTAAGAATAACGTGGAATGTTTATGAAGGGAAAAAAAGTTTTTGGCTAATAACCCATTTGTGTTTGGTCGTTTTCCCTTCTTTCTTAGGCCTTTTATAAATTTATGATTTAGACTTCCCATTATCTTTTCATTTTTATAAGTTTTTATCCGATTAAAAAATATATTAGTGAATAGTTAGTTTATTTAAATAATATTAATTATTAGCTAACTAATTACTTATTAATTATTATGTAGATTTTGCCTCATATGATGTTTCATGATTTCATATTTATAAAGAAGGTAATCAGGTTGCAGATAAATTGGCTTCTCATAAAGTTTCTCTAAATTTTTTATGTTTGGGAAGCCGCTTTTCTTGGTTATTGTGTTGAGAGTTAGCATTAGTGGTTTAAACTATTTTTTAAATTATAAATAGTGTAAAACTTTCATATATAAAGTAACAATAAAAAAATTGTTACAATATAAAATTCTCATATATTAAAGTAAAACAGTTCTAATCAACTGTTGAAATAACCTTACCAACCAACCTATAGAGACATGGTTTGGCGTCTTGAATTATAAATTTACTTCTAAGCGACAGGGTGCAAAAGAGTTAGATCTGCGCCCTATTACTATTTTATTCAAGTTTTTAGTGAGCTAATTTTTTTTAAACAAGTATAGGAGCACTTTTTCCTTTTGTAGGCTTTTTCATTTTTGGGTTTTACTATAAAGATTTTTACTTCAGCTTATTGTAGGAGAAAGTTGTGGCTTCGACTTAACCTTGTGGTTTTAGCTTTTCACTTTTTTCTTTCAGCTTTCTAGTGTCTTTTAGATTTTTTTTTGCTATATTTGTTACAAAGTTTTCTATTATGTTTTTGGGTTTTTGTTGTACTCCAAACCATTCCGCTTTGTAATATCTTTTTTATTTTCTTTTTATTAATAAGATAGAGAGTGATAACTGGTGTAAGGTTAGGTGATTCAAGAGATGCGAACTTAGTTAGGAAGTCTTAAATCTTGTTGATTCTAGTTGTACATTCTTGTTATTTATTATAAAAAATATTTATTTATTTAGCTAACTATTTAAAATTGTAAAAACGTTGCTATGAACGATTTAAAAATAGCTACTAAAGAAACCTAAAAAAATCATTATATGCCTTCTACGAACATAGTTCAAATCAAAATAAGGAACCATAGCTGATTTGAAATTAGAATTTTATTAGAGAAAAATACTTGGGTTTAAAATTCAAATTTTATTAAAGAACATACTATAACAAATGATTTCAACTATAAAGTTATAGTTTGAACTAGGTTTTAGTAGGATGTTTGGAAGAGTGGTGGGAACAGTTGGTTAGAACCACTTTTACTGTAGCATGTGAGAGCTTTATATTGTAGCAATTTTTTATTTTTTATTTATTATTTATTTTTTTTATTGTTACTGTAGCATGTGAGAATTTTATATTATTCATAACTGAGTTTATGGTAGAAACACCACGCAGCTAAACAGCGACCCCCTAACATGTTTCCCTGTTTCATGCCAACGTCTTAACAACAACGGTGGGTACGCTTTTCCTGTCATAACATATAATTAAAATTAATTGCCAGTTCTCGAATTGAATAAAAACTTGATTTCCTTCATTTCGTGAGGGTGACCGGCAACATTCATTGGTAATTATTTTTCTGTAGTAATCTATGACAAGGTTTCCATCTTTAATACCCCAAGGAAAGGAAAGGAAGGTTCTAATTTTTTGTGTGAAAAATGTCTAATAGGAGCTAATTATTTAAAATTAAGATTTAACTTGTTTGACAAGTTGATTTCAATAATGTAAAATTTTTAACAGTTATAGTAAAAAGTAAAAAAAAAAATATATTATAATATAAAGTTTTTATATAGTGTTTTAAAGTGGTCCGTGGAAATATAAGATTCCTACCTAAACCACTGTTAAGCCCAAATTTAAGAATCAATATTGGGCCTTTTTTTTAGTTCTCTTGGACCGTGATCTGCCCCCACAATCAGGTAGAGTTGGGCACATTTACAAATTGGCTAAGACAATAAAGATTTGCCCAATTTCAAGAACCAACTAGCAGCTTGATCAAGTTGATATAAAGTAAAGAGAAAATTACTGCCACATTTTTTAAAATCAACTTTTTTTATGGCACAAAAAATGCTCAAAAAAGTTCATGCCACAAATGGTAAATGTCTCTTAGATAAGATAAGTCTCTCTCTCTCATATTCTGGCTCTTATTCTCCCTCGCTCATACTGTGCCAGAGAAAAGAATTTTGAGTTTTGAGAGGGTAAAGTTAGAGAGAGAGTTGAGAGATGAGTAAAAGAGAGAGAGAATAGAGAAGTTAAGTGAAAATTATAAAATTGCTAAATGAGAGAGATAAAAGAGATAGAAGAAAGTAGCCCGGAGTTATAAAAGGAATGAAAATTTTTGAATTTTTAGAAAATAAATAAACGGAAAAAAGTGTCTTTTTTTTTAATTTTATATATTAGACGGTTTTTGAAAAACCATAATCTATGATGGCATTTTAGATGACTGCATCTAGAATTTATTGTCTAATATACGTATGTAAATTTCCAAAACACAAAAAATATCGTGTGCCTTGTATATGTGTATTAGACGACGATTTTGGTTAAACCAATGTCTATTGGACGGCATTTAATCTACAATTGTTGTAGTACATTTTGGTTGGCTGTATTGAAATTAGATCCATAGAATGCGTTTAATTTCTATAGTCTCTATTAACGAGCATTTATCCTTTTCATATCTACCTCTTTAAAATTTGGTCATTTCGTGAATCACTGAGTATCATCCTCATTTTAAAGGGAAACTGAGAGAGAATACATACATACATACATATATATATATATGGGGTATAATTGGATCCCATATATTGCATGATACTATTTGTTGGACACCTTTCATTATAGGCAATCGACTCAGCTCACGTGAAAGTGGTAACCCATCACAAAGCTACGCATATAGGGGCGGAAAATTTTGCTGACTTTCTTGCATTATCTTATCTTAATTTGTTACTCTTGCAAGTAATCATATTAAGCAAGACTAGTACATGTACTTTGGTCAAGATAGCATCACACAACAATTCTGCGCATATACAGTGTTATTTCACTGAATTATATTACTTGAACCCACTACGAACAGCGAAAAGCTATTTGGATTAAGGAGTGATGGTGTTGAATTTTTGGATAGAAATGCTTGATCTTTTATCAAATCTAACCTTTGTTAGTCTTGCATGTAATCATATTAAGCAAGAAGATATAGATATTTGGTCAATAGAACATCAGACGACACTTGTTGTCTGGCCCCCACACACAACATTGTCTTCCATTAAATGATCATTAGCTGTTGTTCTTGATAGCTGCTAACCTTCAATTGCGCAATAAATATATCCTGTCTAGTGACGTTTTGAAACCAAGTTTTAAAAAAAACAGTTTATTAATTTTATTATAGTGTTTGTTATTTTGTGAGTTTTAAATTAATTTTGATTCAAACTATTGGTTTAAATTATATGAATTATTGGCCACCAACTAATACGTTGAACGTGACTTCCATAATTAAAACTAGAAATTAATTGGAATAAGTAGAGCAAGATATTCTTTCTACTTTTGTTTTGCTAAATGGTTATGTCATTGAAAGAAGTCAGAGGACTGCAGCAAACAATAACAAAACGACACAGCCTCATGGGTATGCAAATGAAACTAGGAGAAGATAACAAAGACAGCTAAGAAAAGAGCCAAGGGCAAGAGAAACAGAGGGGAAAAGCAAAAAAATAGACAACTGATAATGTATAACCAAGAGAGAAATAATGCTACACCACTACGCAGTGTCACTCCACACACCCGTAGCAATGTTGGAAGTAGAAAAATGCCAATATAACTGGATCTTCCTAGACCATTTTGCCTGGTTGTGAGCTGTAAAGTTTTGATTTCTGTATCTGCCATGGGCTCGATTGGAGAGGGCCGGATAGACTCTTTTAGGCACAGGCAGAGTCACTATCAATTGCCACCACTCCCTGAGCTTTAGCCATTGTTAAAGTAACTCTAAGAGCATCCACTTCTGCAAGTAGCCGATCCGGAGCATTTGAGAGCTTAATTAGAGTTACTTTAGCGCGTCTTCTAAGCGGTGCATCTAGTTGGAATGTAGCTTTATAGCCTATTTGGCATTTGTTGGTTCTAACCACTTCTTAATTAGGAACAGTATAAAGCTCTCACATACTATAATAAAAAAATTGCTAGAGCATAAAGCTCTCACATACGTAACCTTATATCGTGGTATTGATAAAAAAAAAAAAAAATCCTTAACTTTTGAGATCTATGAATCTCTCCGATTTCATCATTCTTGTCCTTGTACTCATGAGAAAAATGGTCTAGCTGAGAGAAAACACAGAACCATAATGGAACATGGTGTAACTATGCTTGCTAAAAGCATCTCTACTGCTTAAATTCTGGGATGGAACCTTTAGAACTGTTGTTTTCTATGTCTAATACGTTACCTACTCCAATGGTTCACCGTCAATCTCCCTTTTAGAAAAATTGTTCCAATCTTCTCCTATTTGTTCTCAACTCAAAGTCTTTGGTTGTTTTTGTTTTCCAAACACAAGACCATCTATTTCTCGTAAGTTTAACTTTCATTCCACTTCTCGTATAGTTATAGGGTACAATCTAATTCATAAGGGTCATAATTGCTTAGGTCAAAATGGCAGCTTTTTTTTTTTTTTTTAATATATCTCGAGATGTTACATTTGCTAAACTATCTTTTCCTTTTGCATAGAAAACCACACTTAGTGTCTTCTTCTCCCGTTCCTGGATTTGTTTCATTACTACTACCACCTCTTATTCTACTTCCTTCTTTTCATGATCTCCCTTTATATAGAATCAATTCCTAATTTCTGTGTAGTGACCGACTGTTCAAACCGTTATTAACTGACTTCTTAAAGAAGGTTTTACTTTAAGCTTATACTTAGCCATAATAGCCTAATAAAACTTGAGTTTTCAAAATACGTAGTACTATTTTAGTTTCATCGTGTGACTTAGAACACCATCAACGGTTCAATACTAAGTACTTAGCATGGGTAGTCTTAAACATCCTTATCACTGAAGAATAACTTAACATCGAAGGTGGCATGATGCCACCAAATAGTATATGGGACATTAGGTGGCTTGTTTTGATGCAATATTGATATATTTGTTATATATATATATATATATATATTTTATGTGACAATATAGAAATCATTTGCCTATGAAATATATATTTTAAACGAGAAAAATAATGTGTAACACTTTTTTTTGTTTAAATTGTTAAAATAAATAATTATGAATGTATAGAACATTTTTATTTAAATTATTAAAATAAATATAAATCAATCTAATTCCGAAAATAATATTCTTGATTGTCCAAATGTTGGATTGTTTTTGGAAAAAAAAAAAGGTACGTTGGGCTGTAAGAAAGCTTACACGTGGCACTGCCTCTCTGATTATTAATTGCGCAACACATCCACTCTCGTGCTTTTTCAGCTGAGGGACCGACTGCAAATTTTCTTACCCCTGTTTGGCAGAGGGTAGAAATTATAGTTTATATCATAAATTTAGTTATAAATAGTATAAAATTTTTATATGCTACAATAATAATAAAAAAAATTTTACAATATAAAACTTTTAAATACTATGATAAAAATTATTCTAACCAACCGTTCGTATTACCTTTCAAACACCTAGATCCTAATTAAACACCTGGCGGTATAAATATGCCTTCGTGGGTCTTCGTTAGGATTTGGACCTATCTTGCCAGGTTTCTTCTTTCCTCACCTTTAGGGAAAAGGAACCATAACTAAAAAACAATGAAAGGAAAATGAAAAACAAATAAAATTCAACTGATCCCAACACAAACAATTGTATGACTCGTCTTGAAGAAAGGGGGACGCTCTTGGTTCTTGCTGCCAAAGAGAGAGAGAGAGAATAACGTGAAAAAAAAAAAATTCAGGGCCCCTCTCAATTTTATTTGTAATCCTTTTTATCATTTGTGGCACTTGAATTAAAGTTTTATTTATTATTCTTTTTATCATTCGTGGCACCTGAATTGAAACTTTAAGGTCATTCTTATTTTGTTTTATAAACATTAAAAACTTCTACGTATTTTGTCCCTTGATTTTTAAATTAGTTCTGTTTAACCTAAAACAAATAGACTAAAAGAGGAATTAGTCTTGCTTAGCCTATTTTACTAGAATTTATGTAAAAAAAATAAATGATAAAAGACGACATGACCTCACATAATTTCTCTTTTTCTGTCTATTTGTAATAAAATTTCTAATAGAAGAGACACAATGAGGGAGCTACTTTAAAATTAAGAGGGCAGCGTAAGTTTTCATAGTTGAATGAGTGAAGTGAGAATGATCAAGGACCGCAGGTGAAAATACTCGGAGAATTTTCATAAATATCATCTTTTAAGATTTACTTTTTAAAAAATTCACACATGTTTATTTGTGGTATAACTTAATATGTAATACGAATGATAGTATGGTATAAACTTTTTTAAATGTTGTATGAATAAACATAACTTTTAAAATGTGACATAATACATAATTTTCTTAAAATAATTCTTAATTATAAGTTTAATATTGAAAGTTCCAATCCGATGAGGCCATGAAATTGTCAATCCCATTCCTCAGTTTCAAATTGGTGTGGGCTCACACAATCTCATTCTCATGTTATGTTAAAAGTGAGCAAGTAAACATAAAGTTGACTCCCGCTTTTCATAGTTAAATATGCCATAATGCCAATAACTAGGTAATGTAATGGTCATCAAAAGAAAAGGACCATTTGTGTTAGGTCGAATTATATAACTAGGTACAAAATCGTCCCATGCCACACGCGCAAAAAAATAAAATGGCAACTAGACTAGTTAGCAATTTCGTATTGGATATGTTCTTGTGATAGCATGATTCCATGAACATGAATTAGATTCTATTTGTCTTTTTTTCCCTAAGAGAATCGTCTAGCTGAATTATACATCCAAATTTTAGCTATTTTTTAAATTTGTCTTTGTGTTTTTAGAAACTATAAATATACCATTTGAATTTGAAAAGCTATTTTTGATGTTATTAGTTACTTACAAGCTTGTGAAAAAAAAGGAGAAACACAAAAAAGATACTCTTAATTAGATTGGATTTACTTTAAAAATATTTTTCTTTGAGACAATTTTTTGAAAAAATATATTAATATTTTGAAATCATAAAACTCAAGATCTTTCTTTTTTTTTTGAATTTTGATATTTTGTTCTAGGATTTTTTATTTTATTTAATCTAAAAAATATTTTTCTAAATTGTTAAGAATAGTTATATTATTTTGTCTAATTATTTTATTCATAAAAATAATATTAAAACAAAAAAATTTTAATTCGAAGGATAACTTAATAGTTTCTAAAAATAAAAGGACGAATTGAAAAATAGTTAAAATTAAAAAGTATATCCTTGCCTGGAGAGATATTTGAGACAGTGAACTCAACTTTCTTTCTTTCTTTCTTTCTTTCTTTCTTTTTTATTTTTTTAAGGAAAAAAAGAAAAGGAAAAGAAAAAAGAACACCCCACAAAGAGTTGTGCGTTTTTAATGGATGTATTGCATAAACAGGTCACATCGTAGTCACATAAAAGCACACTTAAAAGAGAAAAAGAAAAGAAAAGGAAAAAGAAAAAAGAAAATAAAATTAAAAGGAGCTATGGAGTTGGGGAGGACCACCAGAAGCAATCTGTTAGAAAATCCAAATCAAGGGTCAAAGAAATAGAAGCCCACAACACAGAGAAGATAAGGTTATGTTGAAAGCCTGTGGGTGTATGCAATGTTTGAAAGGGAGTGAAAGAGGGAGACATGGATCAAACATTTTGGCAAGGCATTTGGGTCCCTTTAATTGACAATCTATTATAGCTTAAACCTAAAGGATTGGTTCCTCTTCTGCATATAATTCAACTGACATGAGAGATAATCATTCCTTCTCTCAAATCACAAAGTACTGGTCAAAATTACCCAACACCACCTTCTATATGTTTTTGAATTTGTTAGTGAGGGATTTCTGATTTTCTTGAACACACAAAAATAAAAATATTATGAATTATTATTTGTGACATAGTCATTGTCAAATAATACTAATAATGTAGGATTCAATCTTCATACTTTTTTTGTCATGTGACAGTTTAATTTTACTTTTACGAGTGTTACGATTTATCACCAACAGTAATAATCAGCACGAGTAACATTTGGACAAATTACCCACCAAATTACCCTAACAAGTACAATAAAAAGTGTTGCTAGAAAGTAAAACAAGAAGTACGGGTTCTTTGAACCATGGTCTTGAGTATATCACCATTGTGTGCATGTTTTGTTTTTGCTTTCTTAAAAGTGAAAATGTTCCCACTTATAATGCATATATCCACGTCATATGAATTTTAACCCACATATTGCTTTTTATTTAGGATTATCACATGACCAATTTACAAAAAGAAATTGCACGAGGATGTTTATAATTCATCCCTACATCCACGTTAGAATGTGGAACCCTATGTCTACTTATTTTAAGTGGACGTTGTTTTACCACCAAAACCATCCTAATAATTCGAAGCACTCTCGACTTATGCACATGGATACTATAGAGACACGTGATAAATAAAAATACCCTTTTTTCATCAACAAAAGAAAATTATAATAACACAAAAACACACATAGCTAAGATAATTGATCTCCTTTGCCCACCACTTTTCCTTTGCTCTTTCATTTTCCATCATCACGTACAAGAAATAATGACACAATATACAATTCCTCTCTTGCCCCACTTTTTCTTTCCTCTCTTCTCTTTATCTCTCTTTCTTCTTCGTCTTCTTCTTCTTCTTCTTCTTCTTCTCTCTCTCTCTCTCTCTCTCTCTCTCTTTCTATTATTTCGTTGAACATGACCAATCGACCACATGTTGCACATCCGCAAGTTTTTGTTACTTTGAGGGAAGGCGAGAGTGATCAAGCGGGCACTTTGAGGGCCATGAATGTCTTGGCCTCGGTAGGCAGACCCCAAATTAAGCTATGAAGTTGCCATCAAAACTCTTACATTAATATCTTAATAAATTAAAAACATAAATTAAAACAAAACGAGAAAACTAAAAGGTACAGATAAGCCCTTATATTGGCCCCACATTGTGCTTTGAGCACCATGTCATGAGTCATGAGTCAGCCACCCGAGCCATGATGCGGTGTTGGTTGGCCAGGGTTCGCACCACCGACTGAATTTGTCGTATCCCTTGGCCCTTGCCATGTATTATTGGCCCCTACTATTGCTCACCAATATGGACCAAAACAACCTCTCTGGATTGTGCTTGTGCTTGTCCTTGTATAACTCCCCCAATTCCTTGTCAACGAAATGCAAATTCCAGAGAAATGCCCATGTCCTACCACCCCCTTCCCTCTCTCTCTCTCTCTCTCTCTCTCCCTCTCTCCCTCGCTCCCCCCCAACCCCCCCCAACCTCCTTTTGGTTCTCGCTTCAGTACTTTCTTTTGGATTTTGGATAAATTTTTTGCCTTTGGTCCTTACTTAAGATTATTTTTACACATAATTATCGAAAAGAGATTGAGAGGAGTCTTTTTCTTTTTCTTTTCTCCATTCATGTGTTTACTTAGTAATACAGATTCATAAAATTGCGTTTTTTAGGCCCCTAAAGTTTAATTGTATGATATGGGATTAATGGTTCCTAAACTCTATTAAAGTTTTACCCCCTCTCTCTCTTCAAAGAAAAATGGCATACCATGAATCCCTGAATTTTTACAACTCATTTATTTTACTTTTAGGTCCTTATGAGTGTCACTCTTAGTATAAAAGTAACCTAAATTTTTTTTGGCAAGTGACAGGACCTTTTTTTTTTTTTTTTTTAACTAAAATAACGTTAATGGGCTATACTGAAATTTTCAATATAGTTTAGGGATATAGTTTGTGTGTGTGTTAAAGAAAGAATCATCTTTTATTCTCAAAAACAATAAAAAATAAAAATCATGTATTCGAGATCTTTTCGTCACTTTCTAAACCAGAAGTCGGGACAAAGCAGGAGAACAACAGCCAAATGCTGCTGGGTTGTCCTTTACTGCTTGTTCTATTGCCGAAAATTTTTAGAGAGATCGGCGTATTTAATTAGTCGTTTTAACTATAGCCTAAAATTATTTTCGTGAAGCCCCCCCAAAAAAAAAAAAAAAAACACTATAGCCTAGAATCATTATCTCATAAGTCTTTATTTTTTTTGGGAATCTTTAAACAAAATAAAAAGAGGGGCCGAGAGAGGAAAAAAATGATGGACAAAATAATCATGTGATGATGAATTACAAGATTAGAATAACGCACCGGCTAGAATATATAAATACACACATATATATGTGAGGAAAAGTTGAAAACTTAAATTATGTATGTACTAGAGAAAAAAGCTTGTCATGAACGATACCTGGGTAAAAAGTCTTGTATAAATAATTTGTAAATGATGTTTTCAGCAAAAAAAATAAAAAATAAAAAAAATAAAATTTCAAATGATGGAGGAAATAATGAATGCTTGTACAATATTACATGATTGGTTCACTAAGACTATCTCTGATAACTTGTCAATAATTTTTTTCACTAAAAGTACGAGAATGATATATTTGATATGTTATTTTATTTTATGTCTCAATACATGGTATTATTTTTAATCTTGTGTTTACTTTTTTTTTTATAATTATTAAGTTTCAAACTTGTAAAAGATTTTAGGAATAAAATGATTGAATGAAAAAGTTATGATATCAACCAACTATAATCAAATGTCAAATTTGATATGTATTAAATATTATGCCAAATTTGTCGCAAAATATAGTATTTATCAAATTTAACAAAAAAAAATAACTTCACATTGGAGAGTAATTTTTTACTCAAATATCAAAATCTGATATTGATAGATGGTTTGAAACTAAGTTAGAGATGCTCTTACCTGTCATCAGTCGCCAAGGTACTTCATGCCGAGTGTGGGCTACGGCCCCCACTGAGATTTCTTTGGCAACAATATAAGCTGGAAAAATAATGAGCATTTCCACATTGCCCACACTCAAAATCAAAATATCTCAAATTAACCCCCACTAAAAATGTTACTCTTCTTTATCCTGAAATCCACAATTTGAGGGGAGAAGACGATAGAGAGAGGAAAAGCTGTCTTCCAAAAGTATAGAAGAAAGGTGAAAAAAAAAAAAAAAGAGGAGAGTTGCTATGTTATATGATGATGTATGCTTTTTTTTGGTCTCTTTATCTCTCTCTCTACTTTTTTTTTTTTGTTGGACTTTTTCTTGTTTGAAGTATTGTTAGGCCTATAAATATACCCGTGAGCCTATGACCTGAATCACACGAACAGTTTACCTAACATATACATGTATTTCCAGAAGTTTATCAACAACTGTTTTGCTTAAAATTTATTAGTTATAATCTCGAGAAGTGAAAACCATGTAAATCTCAGAAGAAAAAAAATAAAAGAATATTGTTGAAACTTGGAATTAATGCTAGAGAAAAAAAATTAAGAAGGTGCATTTTGATTACGTTTTTTTTAGGTTATGTGAATTGTTAGCTGACTATACTCATCTCATGTGTAATCGTATGGGAGAAATATTTCACAGTAAAATTAGAGAATTTTTTTTTTTTTTTGAAAATGATAAGTCTACAAAATCTAGTAGATTGGAAATCAAATTTGCAAAGTACCCAACAAATCTTAGGTTGAGACCTTCAATTTTGGATCATCACCCTAATGTTGCAGATTAAGTACAATTTTGGGTTGGAGGTGATGAATTTCGTAACTCTCAACAAAAGAACAAATGACACTTGCGCTTTATGGATAAAATGGGGCATGTAATTGTAACATGCATCGTTTTTAAAGCATAGAAATTCGTTGCCATGTATTGCAATATGCGCTGTATATGATCTTTACTTGTGTGTCCATCGGGTGGTTGTTGAAAAATACCATGACATTAATTATGTATTTTTCAAGTTATTTATTTATAAGAAAAAATTTATATACGCCCTCATTGAAGCCGAAGGCTGGCTCCGCCGTTGCCCGTCCTCAGATTAAGCTGAGGTTTCCTAAAATCGGATAGGAAAAATGCAATACTCATCATGATTTGGATACATAGTTCAATAACAACAAAGAAAAAATTAGTTAAAATGATTTAAAACTGAAAGTTGTGAACTATTTTTTTATTGATTTAATTGATTTAATATTCTTCTCTTTTGAAATGTGACATTAATGGAAACATTAGGTTAAAAGGTAAAGTGATTAATTAGCCCAAAAAAGCTATCCGCCAATAAGAAACAATTTTTGTTGGGTTAGCTAGCAGTTAGTTGTATTGGAGATTGAATCGAGGAATTCAGAAATGGTAAAGAAAAATGAAGAAGAAGATGAGAGAAAATTCTTGATTGTATTATTTGTTTCTGAATGTCTTGTTTTATATATGTACATCCAAGAGCTACAGAAAATTGAGATGTAACCGACTATTGAAGCTTAAGTTACACGTCATCATTCACTTAAACCAACTAATTATAACTATCTAACTAACTTGCTAACTAACTAACTTTAACTATATTCTCTAAAACTCCCCCCTCAAGATGGGCTGTATATATCTTTTACAGCCATCTTGGACAACAATGGAAATAAGGATGAAGAAGGCAAGGCCACATTGGCGAGTTGATTCTAAGACTGAATGGGCATAAGTTTGATGAGGCCACTTGTAACTTTGTCTCGAACAGTATGACAATCTATCTCGATATGTTTTGTGAGCTCATGAAAAGTAGAATTAGAAGCAATGTGAATAGCTGCACGATTATCACAGAAAATTAGAGCCGGAGTGGAAACATTGATATGAAAGTCTTTCAATAATTGCTATAACCAAATCAGCTCACTAGTTGTGGCTGCAAGTGCACGATATTTTGCTTCATCAGAGGACCTTGACACAATTGTTTGTTTCTTAGCTTTCCATGAGACTAAAAATTCTCCCAAGAAAACACAGAAACCACTGATAGATTTTCGAGAATCTAGACAAGAAGCCCAATCTGCATCAGAGATTGAAGTTTTTTGATGAATAGACGTGAATAATTGTGAAATCAAGCAGCAAAAATTTGCTCTGATACCATATTGGAGATTAAATCGAGGAATTTGGAAATGGCAAAGAAAAATGAAGAAGAAGATGAGAGAAAATTCTTGATTGTATTATTTGTTTCTGAATGTCTTGTTTTACATATGTACATCCAAGAGCTACAGAAAATTGAGATGTAACCGACTATTAAAGCTTGAGTTACACATCATCATTCACTTAAACCAGCTAATTATAACTATCTAACTAACTGTAACTATTTTCTCTAAAAAGTTGCTAATACATTTTATCCCTATGTCACTTCTTTTTTCTCTCTCTCTCTCACTCTTTTTTTTTCCTCCTTTTTTTTTGCCCAAGTCTCCCTATATGTATCACTCGATGCGACTAAAAAGATCTTCAATTCATTTCTTATTGAATTTTATGCCAAATTATTACTTTAATTTTCAAATCAATTTCGGCCAATAGAGACCAGACAAAATCTATCTTGGATACTTTGGGCCATCATGCAAATTAAAAAAAAATAGTTCTTCCAAGAATTAAAAAAAGGGGGTTGAAATCTGCAGATAACTTAATTTAATGCATGAAAGCATTGTGAATATCAGTCATCGTATAGTTACCGAGTCTTGGACACAAGATCATAAAGCTCAAACCCAAGATTTTAACCTTTTTGAAACTCCAACTGAAGAAATTTTTTGTATTAACGTAATTAATGAAAAATTCAATTCACATTAACAATTTATTTTACATTTTCATTGCGAAGGCCCTTGATAAGATTATCAAGCTACAATGATCATTTTAATCAGGGATATGCTTTTTAATATGATTACTACCAAATTATTTAGATAGAAAAGTACTTGGTAGGTTGGTTTGCTGTGTGCCCCAAATAGTATCAAACCCTACATAGCAATCATACATTTTTTTTAATATACATATGTATATGGGTGTGCACATGTGTGTGTTTGTGTGTATATGTATTGTGGGATGTTTTACTTGGTTTCCTCTTGAAATAATTAGTGGGGCTTTATGTTTTGAAGCTATGCCACAAGACTGTGCAGTTATTAGAGCCTCAAAAATTTTAGAAATGACATCTCAAAAAAAAAAAAAAAAAAAAACCTCAAAAGATTAGGAATTATCATTTATCTTCAAGTATAAAACTTTTCAACCTATATCTAGACAATGATAAAAGGTTACACGAAGACGCAACATATAACTAATATATATCTATATATATATATATATATATATATATATCATACAATCCAAAAAGAAAAAAAGTACTAACAATAATCACAATAAATATTTAGGTTAAGTTTTAAGCATGATACCCTCGTGGTCCAGACGTTTTTATTATCTATTAACTAGATTAGAAACTAACCGCTGAGATTGAATGAAAACAAAGGCTAATTTTTCACTGTTTAACATAGTATTATAATGGCATTCCTTTTAGATTAAAAAATGCATAAAATTTAGTCAGAAAATGTAACTCTCTTAATGAAGTATCCTTTTCTCTTTAAACTTGTGGAGCTTCCGATTTATTCTTTCCTCAACGTTTTGGGTCACATTTTCAAGTGTGGTTCTCGTGTGTTCAACCTCCCGAGATTACAAATCGATATGGGGAGGAGCTACTACTTTAGTCTAGTAGGTATAAATTTTCTTTACTTGGTGTTCACAAAAAAGAAATGATAATTCACCACTTTATTGTTTCTTGGTTATACTTTTGTGTATGATTTTCAATAAATATGGCCTGGCTATCAATTAATTTTGAGTTATATAAATATATATATTTTGTAATTTAATGCATTATTTCATTTGCTTTATATACCTTTTTTGTAATGGATAAAGCTAATATTTTAATCATTTTTCATCATTTAGTTCACTTGAAAATTACATTTATATCCATATTTACAACTAAATATTATAGTTTGGCCTAGCCCTGGCCAAGAGAAATGAGCAGATGGAAAGAAATAGCATGCATTCAACTTATACAAATATGTTGCCACTTAGGTGTTGTGCCAATTCCAATCTGAAAGCAGATTTGAGATTACGTCTGAATATTTATAGGTTTTTTATTGTATAGAAAAGATGACATGGTCCTTTGGGGAGGTTTGGTTTTCCAAGACACTTATAACATATAAAAAGTAGATTAAAATAATAAGATATTTATTGCATGTAAAAAAATTTGAAAATGCGTAGTTAGATTATGTTCGTGTAAGTTAAAAAGATATTATAGTTTTTTTTGGCTGAAAACGTGTGTAATTTTGTTTTCTCAAACTTGTATTGCATTTGTGTATGTATACATGTATTGGATGGCTAATTTGGTAATCATACACACACCGACGGCGTAACTCGCAGTTTGTTTCTCCTAAAAAAATAAAAATCAGAACTAAGAGTGTGGGCCTTTCTTCAAAAACTTGAATTTACCAAAACGCCCATCATGACCCTACCTCCACCCTCCAATCTAAATGGGCGCAATCGCAGATTTCACTGGGCCCCACCGGCAATTCCCTTCTTTTGGGCGGTCTGTGGGAGTATTTTGGGCAAGGTTTAATGCTATTTATTAGTTAGAAGTATTATTGTAACAATCCAAATTATTACTGTTTTATATTGTTTATTGACCGGAAGCATAGGAGAGGTAAAATAGAGGCTATTAGTCACCGTAAGTAATTGAATGTTTAGAAAAATAATAAAATTATTAGTAAAAATTATTTTTATTATAATATATAAAAATTTTATATTATAATAATTTTTTTATTAATATTATAACATATAAAAATTTTATATTATTTATAACTAAAAATACGAGGGAAACATCCACATCAGCCAGTAAGTTTATCACCGTATTGTGTATTTTATTACTGGTGCGAATTTTTATTTATTTACCTTTTTTTTTTTTAAATCTTTGAGGCTTTCATATTCCACCTCCATATGCTTATTCACTTTTTCTCTCTCTGGAGATGGCCATTTTTACTCTCTCTATATAATCCTTTTTTTTTCCCTCTTCTTTAGTCGAAACACAAACAAGTTTCTCACGCTCTTCTTCTTCTTCTCCTTCTTCTCTTTCTCAATCTAGAAACCGAAAATTCAGTCCATGGGATTTCCAGTCGGATACACAGAGGTCTTCTTCCCAAACCTCTTCCTCCACACACTCTCTCTCCTCGGCTTCATCCGCAACCTCATTTTCTCTCTCTTCCACTTCCTCGGCCTCTCCGATTTCCTCGAAACCGACGTCGTGTGGCCTCAATCGTCTTCTCCGCCGGCACAGTCGCCGGAGAATCCGCCGGTGTCGGCTCTCCTGATTCGAGAACTCCTTCCGGTGATCAAGTTCGGCGACCTCGACACCGTCGCCGGCGGCGGAGATTTGCCGGAGAGCTGCGCCGTTTGCCTGTACGAGTTCGACAGCGGGGAGGAGATCAGGTGGTTGACGAACTGCAGACACATTTTCCACCGAGCTTGTTTGGACCGTTGGATGGACCACGATCAGAAGACGTGTCCCCTTTGTAGAACGCCATTTGTCCCTGATGAGATGAAGGACGAGTTCTATCAACGGCTCTGGGCCGCCTCTGGAGTCGCTGATCTCTACAGTGAGTACAGTTCGTTTGAGGCTGTTAGTTAGACACGGGCTTCTAGTTTTTTTCTTCTTTCCTTTTTTAAGTTTTCATTAATCCCTCAGTCACTGAGTCGTGTATATATTACATGAAATTTGGCACAAAAAAGAGAGAATTTTGAATATATATATATATATATATATATATATGTATTATGTTTAATGCTTAATTTCAACATTCAAAGTTAAACTTCTCAATCACACAACTTCATTATTATTTTTGGGAATTTTGTAATATATTTCATCGTGTTCTATACTATTCAATCCCTTTTTGGGTTGTTTAATCTGGACGCTGGAGTCAAATTTTTTTCAGTCAAGTCCAGCTCTTAAAGAAAAAGTCGCTGATTTTAGGAAAAATGGTGAAGGTGGATCACGGGTGCAAATCATTAGAAAATGGTTTAAAAGTAGGCAAATTCGTGTAATAAAAGCTGTAAACAAAAAAAAAAATGAAAAATGAAAAAAAAGAAGAAGAAGAAGAAGAAGAAGAAAATACTCCTAATTGATACTGTTGAAGAAAAAACATGTGTCAATTATGGGATTTCGTATGCGGTTTCTTATCATTTTTTTCTCTGAAAATAATATGTACTAATACCGATGTTTTGATGTTGAAGCGCTGGAAGTTTGTTAACTTAATAAGGTAGGTGCAGGTGGCTAACCGATTTTTTCGGATCTTGTCAGTGTCAGTAAACAATGAATCTGATCAGGGTTACTTTTTTATATTTTAATTTATTTTTTATAGTGGAATTTTGAAAAGTTTTTACATTTCAAAATATTTAGTAATTATTCTGGGTAAGATTTTTATTTATGTGGTAAGATGTGTTTCATTTTTACGGGACATTTACCTTTTTCATACCTTTTAGTTTAAGTTTATTCAAAACTATATCTTAAGTTTTTTATGCCTTAACTCAAACAATAGTTGTTTTTAACTAATGATCAAATTATTAAGTTAACAAGAAAAAAAATTCAAACTTTAAAAAGTAAGAAAAAATTAAAAATAAAAACACACAGAATACTTATTTTTAAGGTATTTTTTATATTTTTGAGTTTTAAAAGTTTTTTGATTTTCAATTTGAAGATAATTTGGGCTTTTAAGTCAAAATTGAAGATTCATTTAAAAAGGTATAAATTTTTGTATTAAATATAATTTAAATATATAGATTTGATAAGATAAAAAATTAAAGATATAATATTTAAATAAACCTAAAATAGAGGTATAAATGTAAATAACCCCATTTGTATCGATGAAGTCTTAAATTATGCTTCATTCTCCCTTAAAAAAAGAAATAATACTCCATTTTTGCGTTAACGTCAAAAATTACACATTAATTTGTCAATTGTTTGTCAAATTAATTAAGCTTTTCAAAAACAATAGAGTATCTAATATAATATAATATAATAGAGTTACATCACATTAAAAAAGCAATAGTATAGTATTAAAACAATATCCATTTTAATATTTAATATTTGAACAATGAAATCAGAAAGCCTCTTATTTTTCATGCTGAATTGTTTGACATACACTATACATGTCAAATTTTAACATTTGATTTGTTGTCAGTTGGTGTTGATAGATTAACTTTTTCAAACATTTTACATTTTTAAATTATTTTAAAATAAAAGTTTACTTTTGCAATAGTTCCAAAATTCAATAATTATGACGATAAGTCTTAATCTTATTGAATTTGTTGCACTCTGAATTTTGCAGGTTTTTAGTTCTCCAAATAATATTATTTGACGCGACGGCTAAATAGCCAAATCCATCCTTACTCACTATATAACCATCCATGTGGTCTTCGTGGGATTAGGTACATGCAAATCTTATAGAGCATGGGCAAGCTTTTTCTCTCAAAAATTAATCTCTAGAAAGCAATATATGTTGAGAGAAGAAAGCAACACATTTGGTCAGTTTAATTTGACTAATAAGCCTCTTGCAAGCTTGTAGTTTTAGAACACGAGTTACACATTTGGTTGGAATATGTCACATTGTGCATTGAACTTGAAAGGGCTTCACCACGTTCTTCTTGTGTTATTAAAATGACACTCCTTTAGAAACATTTAAGAGGGAGAAGCTGTGGTAGGACACGTTTTATAGGCACCATCAATGCTGCTTGTTATTAACCATTGATTTCATATGGGACCAGGAGTACTGGGTTTTGATGATATACCAAGCATGTGACTGCTCTTTCATAAGTACAAAAACGTTATAGCATTTTCTTTAAGGGTAAAAAAGCAAATGACAAGGAAAATAAAACCATAGAAGATCATCGTGCAAACTTCACAGCATTGACAAACTTACAACCTCAGATGAAAGGTACAAAAACAAGGAATTGTGGCGAATAATAATAATAATAATAATAATAATAATAAATCATTAAGCCAAAAAAGACTAATGATAGGGTGTCTGGTATGGTAGTTAAAACGATTGATTAGAACTGTAAATATTGTAGCATATGAGAGTTTTACACTGTAACAATATTTTTGTTTTTGTTGTAACATACGAGATTTTATATTGTTCTTAACTAAAAAATTGGTTAGAGTCAACTAATGCTACTATCCTATAAAAATAAGTAGGCATGAGCAAGTTTCTTTCCCTCGGAAACACTTTTAAAGTCCAATTGAGCAAGTTCATTGCCTTTATTTTTTTTTTACAGACTTCCCCAGCAACATGGAAACCTTGTTGTCATTTCTATCCTCTTCAATAATCAGCAGTTGTTTGGAACTATCGCGGTCAAATCTACGTCGAAACCTCGCCGGACAAGAAAACCCAGACAGGAATTTTAAGAAACGGGCATGGGAGGAAGGTTATGAAGGCTTTATAAGCTCCATGGTTGTCGGGGTTTGGGGAAGATCAAACTATCATATGGTTATATATGGTTGGTTCAAGTCAGGTGAGATTTTGGGGAAATTGAATTTTTTTTTTGGTTTTTTGGTGGGTTTTTTTTTTTTTTTTTCATCTATATGCAATAAGAAAATGCAAATGTTAACGCCAAATTTGGGCTTGAATGTGGGCATAATGAAGACGGAAAGAAGATGGCTGTGGTTGGGGGTTGATAATCGGAGTTTGCCACAGTTTTTCATCTCGTCATTTGTGATGGATCCTTGGGAAAACTTAGAGGAAGATTCGAAACAGCGTTTCTTTTTCTTTTTCTTTTTTTTTCCCCTCTCCCGTGCTCCGTTGCTGACATCAACAACGTCGAGTTTTCATCATACGGTCAGCGCTAGAGATAGTGCGTATAAAGCATGTCCTACCATAGATTCTTCCCATTTTAGATGCCTTGTCCTCTTTAAAAATGACATATTCTAATTGATTTTAGCACCAGTCTCAATTTACCCAATATCTGTTTCGCTAACCAGCTTTCAATTTTGCAGTGATATATACGTACCAAAGTATACATATATATATATATATGTATATAAAACTTAGGGTGCGTTTAGTACATCGTATTAGCACTCTGTATTATTTAAAAATAATACAATGTTTGGTGATATACATATATTATACTATAATACAAAATAAAAAATTAATACAAACAAGTCGTAATATCAAATATAACAAAAAACTTCCATATTAGACCGTATTGTATAATTTAAATAAAAAATACATATTAATAAACCAATCAAATATTTAAAATATATTAAAAATTGACCTAAAAGTTGAAGTTTTAGAATGAGATTTAAGACCAGGGTCTGAGATTGGGATTCATGACTGAGGTCGGGGTCGGGTCGGGATTGAAGTTCGAGGATGGGATTTGGGACCACGGTTGGGTCGAGATTCAAGACTAGGGTCTAGGGTCAAGTCGAAATCAGGATTCAAGACCAGGATCACGGCCAGGATTCGGGTAGGTGTTGGGATTTGAGACCACAGTCGGGATTTGGGACCAAGGTTGAAATCAAGATTCAAAACTATGGTCGACGTTGGGATTCGAGATTGGGATTCGAGACATGGGTTAGGGTTGGGATTCAGGACTGGTGTCAGGGGTCGAGAGTGAGATTAAGGGCCAGGGTCAGGATTCAAGACTGAGATCGAGGTCAATATTAAGGACTAAGATCGGGGTCGAGATTTGGGACCAGTAGTGAGGTCAGGGTCAGGATTCAGAACCAAAGTCGAGGTCGAGATTCTAGGTCAAGATTTAGGACTAAGGTCAGGGTTGGGATTTAGGGTCAGGATTGGAGACCAGGGTCAGGGTCGGGGTCGAAGTTGAAATTCAAGACCAAAGTCGTGTTCGAGATTTTGGGTCAGTGTCAAGATTTTGGGTCAGGATTTAGGATCGAGGTGAGGTTGGGGTCAGGATTTAGGACTGGGGTTAGGATTCAGGATCAAGGTCGGGGTCAGGATTTGAAATTGGGACCACGATCAGGATTCAAGACCAAGGTCAAGATTTAGAGTTGGGGTAAGGGTTAGGATTCTAGACCAGGGTAAGTTCGTGGTAAGGATTTTACGTCAAGGTCAGGGTAGGGGTCTGGTTCCTTGAATACCAACCCCGACCTCGACCTCGACCTCGACCCCGACCCTGACCCAAACCAGTCTTGAATCTTAACCCCGACCTCAATCCCAAATTGTGACCATGAGTCTCGATCTTGACCCTGGTCATGATCTTAATCCTGAATCTTGTTCTCGATCATGATCTGGATTTCAACCTAAACCTTAAATCTCGACCCGAACACCTGTCCCAAATCTTGACCTCAAGTCCGGTCCCAAATCCTAGCCCCGACCTAACACCGATCTTGAATCCCAACCTTGACCCTAATTTCGATCTCAAATCTTAACTCAAACACTGGTCCCGAATCCTGATCTCGACCTTGTCCCAAATCTTGTCCCCAACCCTGGTTCTAAATCATGAACCCGACCCTAGCCTAAAGTCTCAACGCCAACACCAATCTTGGCTTCAACACCCTTACCTTGGCCCTAAATCCTGACCCCGACCCCGACCTTGGTTCCGAATCCTAAATCCTAACCCTAAACTAGGTCCCAAATTAGAATCTCAACCATGACACCTTCTGACCTTGAATCTTGACCTTGATCACAAATCCTGTCCCTAACCCTAACTTCAAATCCCATCCTCAACCCCCATTTTTGAATCTTGATCTAGACCATGGTCTTGAATTCCGTATCCGTCCTGACCCCAAATCCTAACCTTAACTCTGGTCTCGAATTTCGACCCCGACTCCGGTCTTAATCCCGACCTTGATCTTGGTCTCAAATCCTGACCACCATTCTGAACCTAAATTTCGACCCTAAAACCATAACCCAAATTTACTCTATTCAAAGTTTAAATACTAATACAATATAATACGGTGGTAAATAAACATTGTATAATATAATACAACATGAAATACGATGCAACCAAACAATATATTCTATAGCACTAATACAATACAATACAATACAATATTACCCTTACAGAAATGATATGATTTTAACTCCACACCTCAAAATAGAATTAAAAATTGGATTTTCTCAATAGGTTATACCAATCATTACTTAATTTTGTCTTTTATAGTTCTATAATTTTTGCGGTGAAGAAAAAATTTTTTTTTCCTTTTGCATGTAATAATTGCACTTTTTAAGAAATTGTGTTTTCATATTAAAAAGTCAGTTTTTAAATGTCGTTTAATGTTCTTGTAAGTTGTGTTTGTTTGTATATTTGAACAATTTGAGGCTCGAATTTTTCCATAAAAAAATCAAATTGCAGTGCATAATGAGAAAAGGGAGACGTTGATCAAGGAGATCAGAGACTCATTAATGATGAAAATTAGACTTTTAAAAGATTAGACTTCTATTTAAAACTTAACCTTTTAAATGAGATCATATGATGTGCTTATGAGTTGATTCTTATTTATATACTTAAACGATATGATATTCAAGTTTATTATATGCCTTACAAGATACAACTAATGATTTTTTTAGCCATCATTTTCACATTTTTTATTTAATTTGTTATTCCATCGATATATAGGGACTGTCTAGCTAAGAAGTTTAACATTTTCTTTTTCTTTTGGGATGATTATCTTTTTCTTTTGGGATGATTATCTTTCCCTCTATTTTAAGTTAATTCAAAAATTATACCTTTAGTTTTTAATCTCATCTAATCTATACCTTTAAATTAAATTTAATATACAAATTTATAACTTACGTTAGTCAATAGTTGATTTTGACTTTTAAAATGATAAAATTATTCTGAAGAAAAGGAGAAAAAAAATTAAAATTTTCAAAAAAAGAAAACAATAATATGAAAATACAAAACACCTATTTTTAAAACTATTCTATAATATTTGAAGGCAAAAACCTTAACATAAAGTTTTTTTAAGTGTTTAAAATTATAATATTATTTAATTTGAGAGTACTTTGAGCAATTTCTTATATTAAAATTTAAGATTGATTGAAAAAGATATAAATTTATATATTAAATTTAATTTAAAGATATAAATTTAATTAAATAAAAAACTAAAAATCTGTTGTTTAAATAAACCTAAAATATAAAGTTTATGAAGAGAAATCACCCTTTTCTTTTTCTTGTTCGTTGATGTTATACTTACTGTTTTTATTTGATGTCAGTTTTTGAAGTTGGTTTTGAATTTTTTTAATACCGTGTGGGAAAAGACACCCCAGCCATGTTAGAGAGTCAAGTTTAACTTATAATTTTGGATAATGCTATGGTACAGCTCAAAATATCGGCCTGCACCATGCAGCCCATCTATAGCCATCCAATTCAACTTGCAATTGATCTTGTCCACTGAAAGTGGAAGCTGTTTCCAGCAAAGCAAGGTAGTGGATAGGGCCGGCAATACGGGTTGCGACATGACGACACGATACGAATCTGACACGATTTTTCGCAGGTTAGTGTCGAAAAATTTGACCACGGGTCATTTTAGTATTGACCTGAAACTAACCCGTCAAAAAACAGGTCGTGTTCGAGTCAACCCGTCTGACACAAAAATGACCCGTTTCTGACCAGTATTTAATTAATTAAATTTTAAAAAAATTAATATTATTTCATATGTATAATATAAGCCCTTAAAAGATCAAACCATGGTTCTCTTATCACTCATCTTCTTGTTGAAGTGGTATAAAACTCTTCTAATTTTATTTTTTTTAATATTATATATATTAATGTATGCGGGTCACAGCCGGGTTACGGGTCACAATAGGGTTACGGGTCGAAAACGGGTCACGGGTCGTATTTTTTGATACTGTGCATAAGAAACGGGTTGACACGGGTCGTGTTCGTGTCAACCCGCATCAAAACGGGTAGTGTTCGGGTTGAGAAATCTCAACCCGTTCGTGTCATGGGTCGGGTTAGTATCGACTTATTTTTGTAAAAATTAACTCTAACCCGACACAAACCCGACCCGTCAACCCATTTTGCCACCCTAGACTGGGGAACATATGGGCCTTATTGACCCTACCAAATTAAAAGGCTGGCCGGGTAAAGGATAAATGTGGGAATTGACTAAGAACCTATTTTTTTAATTAAATCACAACTCAAAATTAGGAAAAAGAGAATCAAACCAAATAGCAGTGACGTTCTAAAGAGAGTTGAAGCCGTCCCCTTTGTTATTATTTCTGGAGTTCTTAGAAATGTTTTTATATGTTTTGGGAGATAAAAATTTTAAAAATATTTTTAATATAAATTTTTAAAAAATTTTATTTTTTAAAATAAAATTATTTTTATCTATTTTAAAAATACTATTAAATAAAAATTTCCAGAAAATCACCGGAAGTCTTTGATTAATTATCTGAATCTTACTAAAATTCATTTTTCCCTCACTAAATATCCATTTTCATCTCCCCCAAAAAAGCAAAAAAAAAAAAAAACTCATTTTCACTTAGTTTTTGCCACGTCAGTTTTCCACTTCTATGTATATTTGTATTACTCTAACATGAAAGCAAGAGCCGAGAGAGCTTAGCCTCTTAAATTGTTAATAATTTATACTTTTATCTACAGTTTTAAAAAACTTTTAATATATGTCCCTTTCATTCATAAAATTTTATATATATCTTTATCATTAACAATTTTTTTCTCTTTTATTCTTATTAAAATTATTTTTTTTGTATTTGTCTTCTTAATCTTTTGTTTCTAATTTACCCCCATTTTAATAATGTTTCTCAAATGAGCCTCTATTTAAGTATTTTTTTTTTAGTTCTCTATAAAAATACTTTTTTTAATAAATGTTGATGCCTTATTGTCACTCAACACCACATGTGGTTGTGTGTGGTGGTCAGACTACTGTTCTACTTGTCTTGACTTCTTAGAGGGGAACTTGAAACAAGAAGAATGCTTCGAAGGTCAAGGAGACATTGGTATAGTACCAGTCAAGGGCTCTCTAACGCTCAAGTCAGATACCTATTCAGTCGATAGTGAGAGTAGGATTAGGTATGAGAGTCCACTTATCTTGATGATATAGTAAATGCTCCTATTTATAGATCACCACTTGGACCGGGTGTAAAACAGGTTTTGACACTTGACCCAAATGCCCCATATGGTGGTGTCAGGGGGTAGATGTCAAGTATTATAATCCTACAAGGTGGATAACCCTTCATCTAAGCTTGTAATAAGGCCAGGTGGTGGCCTTGAAAATAGGTTGTTTATCTGGCTTCAAGTTATATCTATTCGTCCCAAGTACACATTCTTCTCGAGGAAGTGACATCTTAAGTAGCAGTCAAAGGAGGCCCCAGGGGTCACCTGGGAAAAGTGTGCCGACCAACGGAGAGTTATGTAAGCTCTAAAAATGACTTCTGCTCAAACAAGGTGTTCGGACAACCGAGCACATTCCTAACAATAAACATGACCTTCATGAATGCATTTTTTTTAATTGCCTTACTAAAATAATTTTCTTGATTGTGTCTTTACTTAAACGTCTTTTCATGCATCATTTTTGGACTCCCTAATAATTTATTAATAGTTTTGCTCCATCAAAATCATTTTCTCATAAGTGTTCTACTTTTTTTTAAACTAAATTAAACTCAAAAGAGAGGTAAATTAAAAAAAACTAAACTTTAAAAAATTTTGCTATTGTATAGTATTGAGAGTTAATATAATAATAGTTTCTTAAGTTTTTTATATTCTTAGTTTATGCCCTCTTAAAAAAAAATCCTCACTCTGTCACTGTATAAAAATGGGTCACTTTTATATTCATGAGTTTTGGGATTGCATAAACGTGCGTGCTACTATATTTCTTCCTTATTTATATATTTTTTATACTTCTCCAACCCAAGAAATTACATACAAATCTCTCTTTTAAATCCCTGCAAAAGGTATACGTTTTCCTTTAGAAAATTTTGGGTTATAACAGCACATGTACTTTAGTATAATGTATGTTTTATTACTGGAATTAGTTTGTTTGTCTTGGAGAATGTTTCTTGATTTATAATTTCAATCTTTAAGAAAGATAAATGATGTTTTTGGTTGCAATTTGCGTTCAAGAGGATGAAAAGGTCATTTTTGCTAAATGGATGTGCGGTTATGCAATTAGGGAGCAAATTTCTAAATTAAGTATTCATTTCTAATAGCAAAAAATTGTGATTTGCTTTTCGAAGCAGAAAGTTTGGTGTACAAATTGGCCATAAATTATAGTGAAATAATCTTAGGCACTATTGCATTGGACTTGGTAAAAGAGGGACACCTACCATAACCGTAGAGATATTTCAATTACAAAGATTTCAGTTGAATAATGGAAGATCTTAGATTTCAGAGGACTAGCAACCAATTTTTTTGCATGATACGATTAATTATCTATCCAAAATCCCAAAGTCCAACGTCACTTTTTAATGACTATTTAACATGTACTTAATTTTTTTTTACACATTGTTTTGTACGTTTTTTGGCTAAAAAAATATTTACGTAACAGCAAAGCCAATATTTTTACAGTTCATTAATTTTAGAGACCATCATTGTACTAAAATTAAGCTTCGGGTTTAAATCTAATACAACAGAATGCGATTGTCAAAAGCAAAACAAGTAGAATGATTGAAGAAATAGGGAGAATGATCATGTTAACAAAACCGATTGTTTTTTTTTTTTTAAACAAAATGCATCAAAAGAACAATGGAGGCTGTTTTTTCATGCATCCAAAAAGCTAAACATTCAACACCATGTGTCAAGGTATGGGAAACGACTGAAAAAGTAGGGGAAACGACCTCAAAAAGATGAGAAAGTGCTGAATGGTTATTCCGTCAAATGGTTGGTTTTTACATAATTACGTGCGTTTTTTTCTTTTCTGGCGACCAATTTTTATTAGACAATGAGATGAAATATCTCCAAAAAATCCCCAAGTTAACTTCACTTTTTAACAATGACTATTTAATACATACTTAATTTTTATTTACATAATGTTTTGTATATTTTTTGGCTAACAAAATATTTTCTTGAATGCCAGTAGTTTTATATAGTTCATTAATTTTACGAGATCATCATCATACTAAAATTAAGCTTTGAATTCAAATCCCATATAATGACGAAGAAATAGGGGAAACGATCGCAGTTGTTTCTTTAATTTTTCAACAAAACGCATCAAAATAACAACGGATGCTTTTTTCTTATATATCCAAACCCTAAATATTCATTCCATCCACCAGTTAGTTTTTTACATGATTAACACTTTTTTTTTCTTTTTAGGCGACCAATGGTTACATAAAGAGATTACTTGCCCTTCAAAAATTATGAAGTTAATTTTGAGTCTGAATCCCGTACAAACTCTTTATATTAGAGTCATATTTTTTTAAGTCTAAAAATTTTACTATCATCATTTATGAATTTAAGCTTCGAGTTTGAATCCCATGCAATGGAATGCCGTTGTTGAAAACAAAACAAATAGAATGACAGAAGAAATCAGAAGAACGACCGTGGTTAAAAAAGGAATGACTGATTGGTTGTTCTACTTAAAGCGACACCATGAAGGAACTAAAGGAACAACAAAGTTTGTTTCTTCATGCATCTAAACACTACATATTCGACACCATGTGTATGAGCATACAGAGCAACCGAAAAAGTAGGAGGAATGATCTTGAAAAGATGAACGACCTTATGATATTCTATCTAATAGTTAGCTTTTTAGATAGTTATGTCTTGCCCTTTTTTTCTTCTTTTTTTCAGGAGACCAATGGTTACCTAGTAAGATTAATTAGCCGTCAAAATTATGAAGTTAATTTTGAGTTTGAACCTATAGAAACTCTTTATATGAAAGTTGGTATTTTTTTTTTTAAAGTAAACAATTTTTACAACCATCACTTACGAATATAAGCTTTGAGTCCAAATCCCATGCAATGGAATTCTTTTGTCCAAAACAAAACAAGTAGAATGATCGAAGAAATTAGGAGAATGACCACAACAAAGAATGATTAACTGATCGTTCTATTTAAAGTATGGTTATCTATCTTTACGAGTGTACTAAAAGAACAACAAAGGTTGTTTCTTTAGGCATCTAAGCCCTAAATATTGGAAATCATATGCGAGATCATAGATAACGGCTGAAAAAGTAGAAGAACGACCCCAAAAAGATGAAGAATGGCCGAATGATCATTTGGTCCACCTTTTAGTCTGTTGGTTTTAGATAACTATTACTCGCTCCCCTTTTTTCCAGGCAGCCAATGGTGATACAATGAGATTAAGTACCTATCGAAAACCATGATGTTAATTTTGAGTCCAAATCCCGTACAAATTCTTTACATGAAAGTTGGTATTTTTTTATAGTCGACAGCATATGCAAAAGTATAAAGAACGACAAAAAAAGTAGGAGGAACGACCTCAAAAAAAATTAGGAACGATCGAATGATAGTTTCATCTACCAGTTAGTTTTTTTTCATAACTATGGCTCGTGCTCTTTTTTTTTTTCCTTCTTTTTTCCAAGTGGCCAATGGTTACATAATGAGATTAATTACCTGTTGAAAATCATGAAATTAATTTCGAGTCTGAATCCTGTGCAAACTTTTTTCATGAAAGTCTGTATTTTTCTAAAGTCTATAACTTTTACAACTATCACTTATGAATTTAAGCTTTGAGTCCAAATCCGTTACAATGGAATGCTTTTGTCGAAAACAAAACAAGTAGAACAACCGAAAAAATTAGAGGAACGACGGCGGTAAAATAAAAACGACTAACTGGCCATTTTGTTTAAAACGTGGTTACCTATCTTAACAAACACACTTAAAGAACAACGAAAGTTTTTTCTTCATGCATCTAAACACCATATATTTGACACAATACGTACGATCTTAGAGAGCGACCGAAAAAGAAGGAGGAACGGCTTTGAAAAGATTAAAAAGGGTTAAATCATCATTCTATCCATCCATTAGTTCTTTTAGTTAATTATCTCTCGCTCTTTCTTTTTTCTTCTTGTTTCCAGGCGGCCAATGGCCATATAATGACATTAATAATCCGTTGAAATTCATAAAGTTAATTTCGAGTCTGAATCCTATACAAACTTTTTACATGAAGATGGGTATTTTTTAAAATGTGCAACATATTGTATAGTGTAAGAATCATGACATGGTACCTAATCTAGGCAGTCGGTAAAATGAGGAACGACTTTCACACTGTTATTTTTGAATCATACTAAATTACTAGTACTATTTTAAACAATATTTGTAGGTACTAGGCAGAGTATAAAAGATATGAGAAAAGGAAAAAAAAAAAACCTCAAGAAAAATGGAAAAGGAAAAAAATTTTACATTTACTTTATTGAGATAAAAAACTAGAAAATGAGAAAAAATAATTATTAATAGTAGGATATTCTTAATCATAGTTCATAACTTCAAATAAAATCTTAGGAAAAAATCTAATGTAAAACAAAAGGCACATTCCCTAATGCTAGTATCCTGAGGGAAAAAACTAAAGATGCCAAAATTTATCTATAAGAATTTACTTTCGGAAAGAAAAAGCCAATAAAAAATTCTTTCTGTATGTTTTTACTTTTCAAATACGTGTATTTTAAATAATTTTTTCATTTTATAAAAGCCAATTAGAAAAAAAGTCAGTAAAACCATTTAAAAGTTTCAAGCAAAAAGGAGAAAAAGAAGAAGAACTTTTTTTTTTGCTGTTTTCCTTCCTAAACCCTTCTGGCAGCGAGGGCATATGCCCAAAAGAACATGACAAAACACTCAAAATAGTGTCTTTGTCTCTAGGTGTATGGTGCAGCCAGACATATCGGGCTGCATCTTAGCTCCACCGTATAATTTTACTTGATAAAGAAAGAGAAGTTGCACTAAATAATACAATTTCAATTCTTAGTGTAAGTAAATAACACAATTTCAAAAATGTTTAAGTATATAAGGGATGTTTGTTTCAGCATTTTAGAGAGTTTGAACCTATTTTTAGGTTTGAACATATGTTTGGAGAAAAAATTTGAAACCCATTTTGAGAGACATTTCCAAATTTTTGAGGCAAAAAACCCACCGAGTTCAATTATAGCATCTCCGGATTTCAAGTTTTTAAGCTCATATGCAGGACCCACGGTGAGGCAAATGTCAGGGAAAAGACACCTCAATTAGGCCTTAGGAACACTCTAACAACTACGTGAGAGATATAATTCCCGTTACTTAGCTTTTTTAAACATTTTTTTTATTAACATTAATCTTATCTACTTAGTAAGAAAATACTAGGTAAATTTTTTTTTTCTTAAACATACTTTAAAAATTGTTGCGACTTTCATTACAACATAAACCAAGACATTACTCAAATCTTTACCTTAAAATCACTATAAATGTTTCGTAAAACTTATCATGAAAATATTTACTTTCTTAAAAATGTTTTTAAAACATCTTTTTAAAAACTGTGAAAACTTTTTTATCCTGCAACAAAAATTGTTGTAGTGGTATCTATATTCAACATTCGTATCTATCACCGCAATATTGAGCTTTTCTATTAGTCCTATTGGTCTCCTATAGGACTACCTAGATTATGAAAGAAACTTGTAATGACTTTTCGCTTAGTAAATTCAAACATAATCTCACAATACATTTAAGACTTTATTTCATGAAACCTTTTTTATAAACTTTTTTTTGTAAACATTTTTTATAAAATGAATTCCCATAAACATTTGTCATAAAACATTTCTCAAAATGTTTTTCATAAACACATCTCATAAATGTATCATGGAAAGGAATGCAAGCAAAATCATAATGTAAGATTTCATTTATGCTTATTTATGATCATCTTTTATGAACTTTTTATGACCATTCTTAACTTAAACTTATCATTTCTTTCTCTTAAGGGCATAAGTGTTTATACCAATATCATCAATCATGAGATAATGAACATAATGCTTTCCCTGGGGAAAATTTAAGACTATCTAACAATAAGGTCATAACTTTAACATAACTTCTATACCTCACATTTAGGAGGTTGGTACGATAATTTAATCAACATCTTTGATTTACCTTCTTGTGAATTTTAGTGAGCATATCAAATACTAAACATACCATATGTTGTAACTTAATACTTACTTAAACCTTGAACATAACCAATGCAAACATGTTGCAAAACATGATTTGATCTTTAAAACATTATACATAACAAATACAAACGTAAAACATATTCAAAGCATTTGAGATTCATTTTCTTCATAGTATAGGTAAGGTTTAAAACTTACTGGATGACGTTCTAACGTTCCAACTCTATCTATTTCTTTCTACTAGTCAGTTTTATATCCTGTTCAAATGACATCTGATTATTAGCTAACTTTCTCATTATTGATTTACTCGATTGATAATGAAACTTAAACGTTAACCATTTATTCATTTTACTTAACTCTGTTTCTTACCGGTTTACTTTTCCGTTACTCATCTTGAACGTTCCTTAACTAAACTTCCCATCTCACTCGATGGTTTTGTTACTTAACATATTATAAAACATTTTCGTTTAAGGGCGTTTCGTTAATTTGGAAGGCTTGGGTCCATTTTAGCTGCTTTTTTAAAAATTATAATTTTACCCTTAATGAGTTTTTTGTAAGTCTCATAACCTTACTAAAAGTTTAAACTACTATAATTCAAATTACGGAAACAAACAGACTAATAATATTTTTAGAATCATGTGCTCTTTTTAAAACAATTGAATTTTCAATTTACCTCCCCTTTTTTCTTCTTCTTTTTCTTTTTCTTTTAGTTTTTCGTTATTTCAATGTTGTTTTGTGTTTTTCTCTAATTCATTTTCTACCAAAATAAATTTCATTTTAATCTAATTGGACTATTTACTTAACATTGTTATATTTTGGTATGTTTATTTTTAATCTTAATAAATGATGGTCTAATTTTCTCCTTCTCCATAAAAAAAATTATGATGTCTTGAAAGATGGAAATGCGGTGTTTCTACCACCTAGATGATAGCTTTATTTTTTATTTTTTATTTTTGATAGAAACCTGATGACATTAGGTTACTTCTACCTATTCTGGTATATCTTGCAAGAAATATTTGAAAGTATTTTTAGCTACCTACAATTTGCCATGTCCATTAGCTCTTGATGGAATCAAAATGACCCACTTTGTCTCCCAACACAAATAACCTGTTGTGGAACCACATGATAATAAGCAAGGGTATGTGTCCACATTGATCAGCATATGGGACACTTTTGGTCCCTTCTAGAGAGTATCTATGATTGATAGCCTCTTCTCCCACTTTTTTGAGGAAAAAAAAAAAAGAACAGTGTTACTAGCTAGTAGCCAGTACCTAAAAGCATAGACTTTAAGTTCAAGCAAGATTAGCTAAACTAGTTCTATTAAGAGGTAGGATTAGCTAACTAGTTTCATTGTTGAGAGTTGAATTTAAAACGAATTTAACAAGGGTTATTGGCCCTATTGTATAGGAGAAAATTCAAAAAAGCACCCCTTGAGTTTTAGCTAAATCTAACATTTGCTCCTGTGTTTTTATGATCCAAATAGTACCCCTTATGTTTTTAAAATATCTAAAAATTATCTCTTATGTTTCTTAAAAATGTAAAAAAACCTTTTGACTGGTCAAAATTTTTAAAATACTAAAAAAACCTCAATAAATACTATTTAATTTTTTATTTTAGTTATTAATTATTTGATTTTTTTAAAAAAATAAGTTTAAAAGTAAATAAAATCAAGAAAAAAGGATCTAGCGTATTCGGATGACTATGGGAAAGGATCCAATGTAGGGTTTGTCAGTCCAACAAATTCAAATTCAACAAGCCATGTGTAGTCATTGTAAGGATGCACATTTTGTATAAGGTTAGACAAATATTGTATGGTAAGCTTTGATTTTTTTAACAAAATATAATTTATTTTATTGAATTTGTTTTACTTTTTCTCTAAATTTAAGTTCTTAATTTTAAATTATAAAATATTATTTTATGTATTGATCATGAAGGACATTTGTATCATTTTAATAATTTAACCAATTGAGAGGATATTTTACTTCTTTTAAAAAACACGAAGGATATTTTTGGAATAGTCAAAGACACAAAGTATAGTTTTTGAATAAATAAAAACAAATCAGTATTCGCTGGATTTAGCTAAAACTCAAGGGTTTTTTTTTAGTTTTTTTCCTATTGTACAGAAACAAGAGTGTCTATACTAGACACCAGAGGTCTGTCTTGCATCTCTTCCAGCTGAAATTGAGAAAAATAAGATAAAAAGAAAAAGAAGAGAAAAATAAATGCTGATACCTAGCAAAGGGCTGTACTAGGGTCTTTTCAGCGATTGCCAACCTAAGAAAATGACCGCATTTAGGGGTCTAAAAAGGTGTCATATTACAAGAAACTTTGATTAATTATGATAATAAGACCCTTTAAGTTTATAATGCATGCACAGTCATGATGTGAAGTTTGACAATCCCCTCCTCAAATTCTCAATCAAAACTCAAATCTAACTGTACAGTTTCTTGACAATTTGGAATCACCAGATATAAACACACAATTCAGTATTCACTGTGGTATTATTTGTGAGTCAATAAGGGGGAAAAAGACTGTTGGTACGTAGTCTATGACAAATTATTATGTGTCTACATGTCCTGTCCTCTCAAGCCTTTATTTCACAGTTAAGAGAGAGAGAGAGAGAGAGAGAGAGAGAGGTGTAGTAAAGGAGGTAAATGCATTCATATTCAGGTATGAATGTGCACACTGAGAAATTGGATTCTGTGCTTTGAAATATCCCAATCTCAGGCTCTGTGGCCGCTGTAAAAAGAGCTTGTCATGACCTGCTGATGAGCTCAGGGCCTTTCCAAAACATTCAGCAGCAAATGATATTGATACCCAGTTTAAGTTTGGACTTCGCTCAACATAGATAGCTCAGGTCCACATGCAGTCAAATACATACATACATACATATATACACACACACACACACACACACACACACACACTTCATTCTAGAGAAACATATTTACGTATATGACATAAGCCCCTCTCTATTGCACACAGAAGTGGATTTGTGCCATAAGTAAATTTGAACATCATTTGGTTTATAAGCTTGGACAAAACTTTAAATTTTTGTGGGGGAAATTAATGGAGTAAAAAAATTGAATTGTGGTTCAACTGCGAGACAATGATCCGTTGGTGTTTTAATTTTCAGATTTCCTCGTGCTTTTATGAGGTGTTCTGATTGGTCTTAATGCTATTTGTTTTTGGCTCTCAACCGATCAGAAGTTTTCATCCATTGCAGAGGTACCATCGTAGCCGTTAAAAACTTGAAAAACCGAAACAAAGGGAAAAAAAAAAAAAAAACTATAACGAAGAAACGGTTCCTATAACAAAACTAGCTAATTCAGTCGAAAAATGGACTGGCTCACAAGGCAAGGAATTTGATCATTGAAAGGAGTTTGTCAGAAACTGAACCAACCAACCAAATTTTGCTTAAAAAATATAAATATAAATTATAATAAATATCATATATTAAACTCCCACTTATGTTTAAACTTTAAAACTTTGAATTTTATTATAAGATCACGAATTTGCTTAGTTTTTATTATTTACCTAATACATTATTATTCTCAAATTGTTGAGTTTTTTAGGCCACTCTAAGACCATCTCCAATACAAATGTTAATGACAATGTTATATTTGTCATCAAAAAGTATAAAAGTAGCATATTGATGTATTATTTTATTTTAAGCTGCAATACATAATGCTATTTAAAATGCCACATATGTCTTTTGTCATAATTATTAAACTTTGAAACTTGTAAAAATAAACTTTTAATATTTAAATAATTAAAAGTAAAAATGTAGTAATTATTAAAGCAAAAAAGTAAATTTACCAACCAATTTGAACAAATGCCAAATTTTTGCCACAAAGTTTAATATATAGCAAATTTAGCATTAAAATTGCATTGGAGAGCATTTTTTTATAATTAAATGCTAAATTTATTGTTGATTCATCAATTTAGCATTGAATTAGAGATGTTCTAATATGTTATACTTATAAAAAAAAATGGAACCAACCAAGTTATTGTTGAGTTTTTATATGTTGCTTGGCTGGTTACTACTATAATAAAACCTCGAGAAATGAATGTTCGATAAACCAGCTAGCTGTTTAGCAGTCATACCTTCATCTGACCGGACTTTGCAATGTTGAAAACAATTTGCAATGGTTGTTTTTTCACATCAATGTTCTAAGCTGCATTAATAAAATAAATAGCATTCAATATTCTATTTTTTTAAGGATTTATTGCTCTTGTCTCATAACCCTCCAAGATGCTAGAATAAAAATGACGTTTATAATGAATTTTTAATGCTCAAATAATCCAAGCATCACATGGTTGAATCTTTAATGTTGTATTAGGAGGCAAGAAAAATAGTTCAACATTTTTCAAGCCTTTAATGACCTTCGGCTAGGCTGAACAATTGTCCACTAAAAGAAGAACCTTTTTAACTATTTAATCTCTTACCAAACCAACAAACAAATTCATGAAAAAGTAATCCAGTCATTTATGCATTCTTCTTCACTCGATAATGACAAATAAGATTGCTTACGTTCATATTTTTGAAACATTTAAGATTAGTATACTTACCAAGGTAGTATTTTGTTTGAACCTTTGCCATCTCTTTATAAAATAAAACGTACGCGTAGAAAAGTAATCAAAACATAAAACTTTTCATAAATTAATAAATTATTCATTAGCAGATAAAATAAAAATTATTCATTAATCCATAAATAAATAACCACTTTAAAATAATATTTTTTTTTCTAATATCAAGAATATTTATTTATAGAGATTTTAGTGTATCTAGAACCAATCGAAAACAATAAGCACAAAACTAACCACCAATAGTCGAAAACTAAGGGTCGGTTTGGTAAATATATTCAAATTAGTGATTTGATTTGAGTTAGTATGATTTAAATTAAGATTTGGGTTATTAATTTAAATTGTTATCTAAATTAACGTTTGAATGTGCATTTAAATTTTAATTTGAGTATGAAATAAAATTAAAATTTGTGTTTGGAGAGATAGTGAAAATAATTTTTGATTTATTGACAAATATAATAAAATCTTAATGTTAATGATCTTAAAAAATATGTAATACGATCTTGATTTATTCTTCTCTTCACTAAGAACACAGTGAAAAAAGAATCATCTTAATTGAATATCAAATGAAGAAGTTATGATTTTTTTTCCCTCAAATATAGAAGAGAGAATTTTAATGATTCAGATTTTAGAGGAAACAAATACGTATCTAGGTTCCATTTGGTAAATAGATTTGAATTAGTGATTTAATTTAAGTTAGTGTGATTTGAATTAAGATTTGAGTTAGTGATTTAAATTGTTATCCGAATTGGTGTTTAGATGTACATTTAAGTTTTAATCTGGTATATAATAAAATTTAAATTTATGTTTGGAGAGGTAGTGAAAATAGTTTTTGATTTTTTAACAAATCTAATAAAATTTTAATGTTAATGGTCTTAAAAAATATACAATATGAGCTTAATTTATTCCTTACTTCACTAATAACATAATAAAAAAAAATTATCTTAATTGGATATCAAATGAAGAAGTTATGATTTTTTTCCCTTAAATATAAGAGAGAGAATTTCAGTTTTTATTGTAGCAAAGATCTCCGAGTATCAAAAGTTTAAGAAGAGCATAACTCTAAAAACTTGGATTCTTGATACTCAAAGGATTTGAATTTTGAGAGAAACAAACACGTATTCAAAGAATTCTTGATACTTAAATCCAAATTTAAATCCATTAAATACCAAAAGTACTCAAAACAAATAATTTTTAAAGAATTCTTAATACTCGAATCCAAATTTAAGTCTATTGAGTTTAAAGAATACATAAAACAAACATACCCTAAATGACCATTTGTTACAATTTATCAAATCTTTGTTTGCATTGTCCAAAGTTGACTGTAAGCAGCCAAAGAAAGACCAATGGACACGTGTTAATATGATTAATAATCTTAGTTTCAATCAAAACTTTTGAGCTTCTAAAATATAAAACCCTCTCATATTATAATAGCAAAAAAACAATAAACTACAAGATAAAACTTTTACATATTACAATATCTTTAAATCAAATTAATTTAAACTATTATTTCAACTTTCAAACTACACTTCCCAAACATGTTCTACTCATTTAGTTTTATTTTAAAAATTTTTAAAAATATTTTATATATTTTTTAAGATAAAAATTTCAAAAAAATACATACCATATCTCTGAAAAGCTTCTTATTTTTCAAAACATGACTACGGTGGCCTATTTTTGAAAACAATTAAAAGGAACCTGTTATTAAACATCAAATTCTCTGTACGAAAGTCGCAACTTAAGACAACCCTGCGGCTCTGATAGAGTTGATCTGTGAGCTCCAGCCCTGTGCGAGCGCTGTTGAGTCCCTGTTCCTCCGAGCAGAGCATTTGTGCCGTCGTCACGAAAGCCCCTCCCTCGCTTCCGACCACCGGAGGCCGTTCGCTCCCAGTCTTTCCACCGTCGCGTGCCGATTTCAAGCCAAGCTCCTCACACGGTTGGTTTTCTCTTTTGTAGATTTTGTAATTTTTGTTTTGAAGTTGGGATTTTTATGGTGCAAAAACCAAGTCTTGTCTTTGGGGAGGAGATGTAAACATTTCTGTTACAACCCTTCAATTCCTTTTGCTTCTGTTCTATGATACGATTGGATTTCATGGATTTTACATACCTCAAAGTGGGTTGCTTTGGTTATGGAAATCTTAGGTCATTGGATAGTAATGGTTATGGTAGAGATTCCCCATTTTATAATGGTTATGGTTGAATTGTGAAGATGAGATTGTTACATTGAGGTGTGGGAACAATTGAGATAATAAACAGGTTTTTTTGGGGAAAATAGAAAACAGTAGAGTGACAAGGGGAGATTTTCGTTAAGGTTTCGCCCGAGATTGCGGTTTTGACTATAAGAAGGAAATGAGCTTCAACTGTGTTCGTCATTTTTGTTTGAAGTCGAAGTTGGGTTTATAAAATTATTAAAGTTTTGTGCTTAAAATTTTTGATTTGAAGTTTAATGTATGAAGTAGAAGTTAGTTTATGAAATTCGTTTTATTGTGGAATGTGTTGATAATTAATTGATGTTTTTGCATTTTGTTTGATTGATGAAATTTGCTATTGTAATTTTTGGTTGATATTGGTGAAAATTACTGTTTTATTAGTTTGTGTGTTTATTTATATGTAAGTTTTGTGGATGATTTTACCAGTTTTGTAAGATTGATATTAGTTTGATTACATTTCGGACATTAGTCGATGATTTTTCCCCCTTTTATGCCTTGTGACTGATTTTTATTTTTTTTTTTCCTATTGCATATGCATTCATGGTTTGCAGAGTTTGGTGGAATTGATTCAGTAAGTTGTGAAATTTGAGTGTTTAGTAAGTGTGAGGCTTGGGTAAGGCATCATTCTACTAAACTTCCTGAAATTTTCTTCGTCTTTGTGAAGGAAAACAGAAATAAAAAATGGGATAAAATCCTGCAATATTTGTGTTGAGGACCGCAAGTGTAACTGCAATCTTCAAGCAGGAAAAAGTTGGGCTTTCGATGCACTTTGTGCCCACAAGATTCAATGAAAGATCTTTATGTTCCTTCTATGTGATTTAGTTGAAGTATTTTATTTCTGAGTTCAACGTCTAGAGAAAATTAGGTCTCATTGCCTGTCTAATGTAATTTTTTTTTTCCAAATTCTCTGGAACTAATTTTTTTATTATTTTTTCCTAAAAGGAATGAGCCGGTTGCCGGGGCCTTCATCTCTTAAACGAAAGCAACCGGCTTCTAGTTCACCATTGGATTTGCTGACAGAACATGAGCGCATCATTTACAATGTGATCAGAAGCAAGCAAGACATGGGAATCTGGACGAAAGACATGAAGCAAGAGGCGAAGCTCCCTGACAATGTGGCTAACAAATCTCTCAAATCACTTCAAGCTAAAAAACTGATAAAGGAAGTTGTGAATATCCAGAACAAGGCAAGAAAACACTACATTGCTGCCGAGTTCGAGCCCTCGACAGAAATCACGGGTGGGGCTTGGTACTCTGAGGGGAAGCTAGACCTCGAGGCTATTAATATTTTAAAAGACCAATGCTTCAAGTTGATTTCCAAGCAGAGGGTTGCTACATTGGAGGGAATCTCGGATGCAATGAGGAAGAGTGGAATTTCCGCTGTTGAGTTGACAATTGCACGAATTGAGGAGATTGTAAGAGCTTTGGTTTTGGACAATGAGATTGTGGAGGTCAAGAGCAATGGCATGGGAGAGTTTGATGCTATTCCGGTTGGGAAAGTTTGCTACAAATGTGCAAGCAAGGGAAGTAGAGGAGACCCGAGTATTGGGGCTATGGCGTCCATTCCTTGTGGGGTTTGCCCCAGGATTAGTGATTGTACACCGGATGGCATTATCTCCCCCAAGACCTGCAAATACTACGCTGAATGGTTGAATTTTTGACTGAGTTGGTCATCTGTCAGTGAATCGTGATGTGGTTTTGCAGAAGCTTCAGCTTCTAACGATTTTGTCAGAGTAAGGAAAGTAGCAACTTTGTAACTTGAAACTTGAAACGACATGAAAGTAGCCGAATGACATCTCATGGCCTCTAACAATTGGAATATATTTATTATCACTTTGCCCTTTTGTTCTTTTGGAGTTGGCGTAAATAATCTCCATTGCTTTCTCTCATCTTGTTGTGGGTTGGATTTTAGCACGTGTAGTTTTGTAGTGGCAATCTTGGATGAACTCATAAAAGAAGAGCGTCCTGGTGAAGGAAAGTGGACGAGTTTATCTTCAGAAATTTTAATGTAATTACTAAATAATTTCTTACACAGGCACGAAACATTAACAATACATATGTGAATTTGACATACATGGTATCTAAGAATTAGAGAATGAAAAAAAAGAAAATCAATTCTGAGTAATTCGTGACCATAAACGACATCATGTATTTCAAGCGGCAGACTTGTTAAGACATAATGACATGCCGTTTTTCTCATAGACAACAAAAAATTTACAAACAAAAGACGTCGAGGAAAGCGTACTCTTTCCACGAATTCTGTTACCATTTGAACGGCAGACGTAAAAAGCAACAAATTGTTTTATATGAGACGGCAGTAAAGCATGAATATACGACTAGAAAACAGGAAAGCGAAGTAAATTATCAAACAAAATGTGGTTTGTGTGAGAAACGACATCAAGCATTTAAATGGAAAAAAAAAAAAAAACTTTAAACCTGGACGACATGTAGTCTGTGACAGCAAGCTTTGCGCGCAAAGAACGTCTCGTACAGTATAGACAATCGAAAGAGAACTTCATTGAAGATGGACAGTACAAACGACAGAAAACCTTACGCCTGTACCAGAGGGGGGAAAAAAAGAAAAATTAGGTTGGATGATTTTTTTTTTTTTTATAGTTTTTTTAAAATAAATAATCATAATTTTTTAAAATTAAATAAATAGTTATTTATTAGTAATAAATTAAGGTTAATTGATAAATTTTTTGAGTTTATTAGTATTAAATTAAATAAACTTAAGTTTATCATTGATATATGATTATTTACCTAATTTTTAAAAATTATAATTATTTATTTTAAAAGTAGTTTTTTAAAAGCTCATTTATCTCCCCGTATCCAAAAAAATAAAATAATAATAAACTCCATCATTACACTTTTGTTGGAGCGGAACCATAGTAACATATACTAAAGAGCATAAACGACAGTGACACGCAACTTTTTGCTTTTATATTTAAAAACGACAAAAGTTTTGGAAATTGCGACGGAAGTTTTCCCCACATTAATTATTGTTTTGACAACTTAGTCCCTCAAAAAAAAAAAGTTTTGTCAATCAACCCCTAAACTTACAGAACTCGGTGCAATAGCATGCATTGTATGATTACTTTAGCCAGCTCTACAAAAGGATCTTTAATAAATTGGAAAAGGAAAAAAAGGCGTGAATTGGATCCCTACAACCCCACAAGTCGCAATCTTCGCAAACACTAACAAAGGGAAGAAAAACAACGGAAGAGTGTCTTCTATTATTTATTTTTGATTTGGAAGGCGGAGTTTCAAACTCAACACTTTTTTTTTGGATAAAATTTGGTGTAAATTTACCGATAAATTATGTTTAAAACCACACTAGAAGACCTTTTAACTGACTCAGTTTTAGCACTGACTCAGTTTTGTTAAAGCTGTTAGAAATTGTGGAAATTCATGGTCTTCAATAACAAGACCAACTTTTGTAAAAAAAAGGGGTAACTTTACCGTGTATTATGGTTTATAATATTTTATTTTCTGAAGATGAATTTTATGCAATCTTTATTGAGTCACAGAAAACGATGGTTCACTGTTCTAAATGTATCTTGCTCAGGCTTCCCTGTAAGAAAGCTTGTTAATAAGAGAACCGTCTGTGTCTTTATTTTTAATATTGGACCAACAAAAGAAAACAATTTTTGCCGTCGGCAGTCAATGAATTTTAGTATATATTGTGACTATTTTGGTGGTTAAATTCTTTTTAGCTGAATTAGGCCTTGATTTATTTTCCAATAATAGATTTTAACAATTAAATTCATATTAGATTTTAACTATTCCTATGTTCATTGCCTAATAACATGAAATTTTGCTAAAATATGCACATGGGGTGGAAAAGGTTCTCTTTATTGACATGGCATGTAAAATTTTTGAATTATCAGTGTATGAACATGTAATTACCTTTCTTGCAGAAATTATAAAATTTAATAAATCCAGGGACTAAAATGCATAAAAAAAGTTTAGAAATAAAAACTTGAGAAAATACACCAAATAGTTGGTAGGTGATTAGTAAATAATGACATAAGATTTGTAAATATAAAATAAATAGCATATTTTTACAAATCACCAAAAATACCCTGACGCTTTTAAAAATTAAAATTTACCAAAAGGAAAACACATCAGTACATCAGCATTTTCCTTCGTCTCTTCCCCTTCTCATGGCATAATGAGTTCCAGACCACCAATCCAATAGGCACGGCCTTCTAGACCTCCGATACAAGCTGCTTGAGTGCTTGTTGTTCATAGCCGTCGAACTCAGATTTACGCCACGGAGATCGTCAGTAGATCTGCAAGGAATGTCTTCATCATTCCTGCTTCGTTGCGATCGAGGAGAAGATACCGAAGCTGTCGTCATGTTCCTCCGTCGTGGCGTTGAATCCAGCCACCTTAAATCTCGTCTCTGTTCCTCAATCTTGTTTCTTCCACTCTTTGGTTTTCCAGATTCTGTCCACTCCTCGCCGTCGTTGTCGCTGAAGCCGGCCATCTCAGACTCCGAGTTTTCATCGTCGTAGAAGTTTCGAAGATCTATCGCCACATATCCAGTAGACCGATCTTCCACGGCGATCTTCCATTCGCAATCCAAGACCCATCGCCGCTCATCCATCAGTTGTAACTCCGAAACCCAACGTCGCTGACCCAATGTTCATCTCCATTGTTGACGACTTTGCAGGAAAATCTCCGTCGCGAGGAGATACAAAGGAAGATCTCTGTTTGCTGGTTTCTTCCTCTTGCGAAGTTCTGAAATTTTTATTTTTTATTTTTTATTTTTGCTGAAAGTTTTGTATTTTGATATGATTTTTGCGAATGGATAGTTTGTGATTTGGTTATAAAAAAATTGATGCTCGGTAAATAACCTTTTTTTTTTTTTGCACCAAAAAACACGCTTTTTGGGCAGGTAAAATGCCTCAGTTTTTTTTAAGAAAGATAAAGAAAATAACTGTAGTAAGGTAAGGAACCTCAACAGGATGATAAAAAAAAAAAGGCCGTTTTCATGCTAAAAAAGCCTTTTTTTTGGCCAAAAACTGACCAAAAAAAAAAAGGTCATTGACCAAAAAATTTTTTCCCAAAAAGTAATTTTTAAAAATACCACTTTTTTTTTGTATCATGTAGATAAAAAAGTATTTTCCAGCTGTCGACGATGTTGCCATTAAATTATCGTACTTAATGTAAATATAGTATATATTAGGTAAATACAATATTTACAAGTTAATACTGTATTTTCTGGTAATTGACGGTTCAATAAAATCGTGGATGAATTTTTGTATTTACATAGTAAATACAGTGTTTATAGGTAAATATTATATTTACTAGCCGCCGACGGTCTGGCGAAGTCGTTAATGAATTTTTGTATTTATATGATAAGTATAGTATTTATGAGCTGTCGACGATCTGACAAAATCATCGTTGATTTTTTGTATTTACATGGTAAATATAGTATTTACAAATAAATATTGTATTTTTTGACCGTTGGTGGTCTACGAAGTCGCTGATGAATTTTGGTATTACCATGTAACTATAGGTAAATAATGTATTAACTAGCCGCTGGAGGTTTGGTGAAGTCACCTGTAAATCTTTATATTTACACAACAAATACAACATTTACAGGTAAATACTGTATTTACTAATCGTTGGCATTCTGGTAAAGTCTCTGGTGAATTTTTGTATTTACAATATTTATAGGTAAATACTGTATTTACGTTTCACTTGTGGTCCAGTGAAGTTGCTAGTGAATTTTTGTATTTACATGATAAATACAGTATTTACAGGTAAATATTGTATTTCCTAGCTACTGGAGGTCTAAGGATGTTGCCGATGAATTTTTCTATTTATATGATAAATACAGTATTTATTGAGAAATATTGTATTTTTTGGTTGTCAACGGTTTGGCGATGTTCCTGGCAATTTTTTATTTTTACATAGTAAATATAGTATTTATAGGTAATATTGTATTGCTTGGCCATCGGTGGTTCGGTAAAATTGCTAGTAAATTTTTGTATTTATACGTTAAATATAGTATTACGAGGTTAATAATGTATTTTTCTACATCCAAAGGTGCCGATGAGAGAGGAGGGTAAGAGATATAGAGAATAAATATGTGGGGGTATTTTGAGGTTTTTGTTCTAAATTTCTCATGAGATATTACTCAATTTCTTATGATATGTTATTTACTACATATTTTAAAACCAACCTAAAAATGCTAGTTTGCTCTTTCTCCCTAAAAACTTCACCGCGCTAAAACTCCCAAAATTAAATCAAGGAAACAACATTGGGATTAATAAAATTCAGTTTTCTTTTTAATTTGGTGAGAAGAGATCTTAACATTAAAAATAATTATAGATTTTCCACAGAATTAAGCCTGCAATCATTAAATTTTACTTAATTTTAGTTACATTTTTACTTAATTTTAGTCTCACATGTAAAAATTACAAAATATACGAGACTTTTGGTCATGTTTGCTTCCACTATAGAAGTCAGATTCATGGAGTTCCAAGGCGTGTATGCAAAGAATAGTGATATGGAAGCTCTTGAATGGCTTTGAGCATTTTGCAATAGTTTTATGCTACAATAGTGATTTCTAAAAATTTGCAATTATTTTGGGCTACAATAAAATCTAGTGATTACTTTCCCTTCTTCCTAAAGGGTTTATAAAGAATGAACTATTGGCAACGGCGGAACCACAACCACCTGAGTAGGGAACGTGCTTGCTTTTCAATTTTTACGTTCCTAAAATATGTATAAAATATTAATTGTACCACACAAATTTAAAAAAAACTAAGTTTTAGGCTTAAATTTCTTATAAAATATAAATTGTGCCCCAATTCAAATTTTAAAAATTGAGTTTTTAATCCTTAAATTCTCATAAAATATTTGTTGTGCCCTTACTATACAAAAAAATTTATAATTGTGCTCCCACTAAATAAATAACACATATATAAGATGTTTGACTATATGCGCTAAGGATTAAATGATGTAATTATTTTTTAAGACATTTAATCAATAAAGAGTTTAGTATTTATTTCATATATCAAATATGTCATCTTTATGTTCATTTATGTTGAATGTATGACAAGCAAACAAAAATCTGACACTATCAATTTAAACTTTTAAGATCGTGCATATGATGAATAGATTATGTAGAAGACATGAATCTTAAAGTAATAATCTAAATACAAAAGGTCCACAATCGAGGGAATAAAGTTGGACATTTTATTTATATTAAGATTCTTATACTATCTACATCTCTAATAGGAGACATGTCTTAGTCATCAGAATAAGACTCTTCGAGTAGAGATATTGGTATATTGTCATTGGTGACAATATATTAGATTGGGACTAAAGATGAATTGATTTAGTTAATAATTCCCTTTAAATAAATCAATCACTTTAGGCAAGCATATGTGTTACATTTTTAATCTTGAAATGAAATTAATGGGTTCATATTCTTGACTTGTGTCTTTTGATATACGAAATGGTGACATTTTGAATTATATAAAGGTATGTGTACCGATATATTGGAGACATGACTCTTGGTTGACATAGACTCATTATTCATAGATATAGAATCTATAGCTTTTTTGTAGAGCCAAAGATATTCTCTTATAAGCATTATCTTATTATTGAAAATTAGAACACTCAACCATTTGGATATATGTGTGTAACCAAATGGTATACTATTCATATTGGTTATGTATAGTAAGTAATCCAATGATGAGAATGGAATATAAGATAAATATAATCGGGAAGGTATAACGGAATTTATCCTTAAGCCGATTATAAATATCCTACGTAGATGTCACACATTAGGATATCTCATAGATGTTTAACTAATTGGAGTTTTGTAATTTATGTATAGTTCGAGAGTATATATCTAAGCTTTTAATGGAATAGTTTTAAACTTGATAATTATAAAATGCAAAAGTAGGGATATGTTATTTTATAATTATAGGAGGTTGATCTATATATGTCCATTGGGTCCTTTTTCTAACTCACATATTTTCTTTTAACAATGCGGCGTGATTTTTTGACATATGGGTAACTTATGTTAATTCTTGAAATTGGTTAAAATTTGATTAATTAGATATAATAATTCATATTTAGTTTATTGATTGAATTATTTTTATAAATTAATTGAAGATAAATATGTTGAATTATTTGAAATACATTTTATTTAAATCTAGGATTATCTATATATGATTATTTTAATCATATAACTTTTTTTATGGGACTATTTGAATTAAAACTAAGGCCCTATAAAAGATACCCGTATCAAATAAAGTAGGTATTATCTAATCAGTTAAAACATTAATGAAAGTGATCGATGCCACAACTTATTTTTATATACTATTATATGTATAGATGTTTAAGTATTTAACTTAAATGCCTTTGGATTTTAAAAATAATTATTGCAAATCGCCTTTTAAGATTTTTTTTTTCAAGCATTTGTTATTTATGTTATAAAGACTAAGTAGCAGCTCTCAAGTGATTACAAATTTATAGACAGGGAATCCTCTATTTCATATAGAGAACATCAATAATATTTGTGTAAAGTATTAATTCAAGAATTTAGGTGATGAAGACTTGATCCTTTTAGATACGAGATATCAAATACCCCAAATCCTCACTTTCGATTAGATCATTTATAGATGACACATTAGAGTATTAATGGAACTCATGGATAATGACATAATTAGAGATGTTAAATGTCACGCCCCGGAGTACGGGAGGTGACGTGGTGGTTTAATTAAGTTAAATAAATAAAGATTTAGTTAAAAACAGGGTTTTAAATTCAAATTTATAATTAAAAAGTGATAATTTTAAAATCATTTGAATGGAATAAATTAAGAAAATAAAATAAATCGTCATGATAATTAGGCAAATAAAA